>QAXK01002225.1:0-13639 GCA_004335735.1 Chlorella sp. KRBP | reverse complement strand
GTACATCGTGCCAAGCTGATCGGAGTGATGGCCTGCCTTCTGCGCTCCTGTTCATACGTTTGCCGCATGTGCCCCCTTGAGAATTCTTGAATGCAAGCTGTCTGTCCAACACTCTCTGTGCAACGCGCTGTCCGCTGCTGTACAACGCACAGCACCAACAAACAGAGGCTTCAACTCCCAGAGGTAGCATTGAAACAGCAACGAAATCGGGTAACACGGCGTTAGCATACTGTCGCTCGTGGTGGCATCACATTCGAGCAGCTGTGCCTCAGCTATAATCCTGCCGCGCAATACCTCTCCCCATCGGACATCAATAAAAGCCCAGACTCTTGGTGAGAACAAATACAACGCCTCGAACGCGCAGGGCAGCCAGTCGTTCTCTGGTACACCTGCTGCAGTTCAGGTCTGCATGCGTGGCCCGGCGTACAGCAACAAGGGGCCCGTGCTGTGCCCGCTACTTGTGCCGATGCTGGCAGCGGCCCACATTACAACATCCTGCAGCCACAGCATCCTGCACCATATAGCGCAAGTGCTCACGCCGATGCTGGCAGGAGTCCCAGCACGAACTCCTGCTCCACGCACAGCGGCAGCAGCGGCGGCACCCCGCCCCGCACCTCCCTCTCAAGCTGCAGCCGCTGCTGCCACAGCGCCACCACGGGTGGGGACGCCCTCAGTGCCTCCAGCTGCTGCCGGGAGGGGAAGCGGGCCATCAGCACGTAGCGCCGGCCGCGCAGCAGGCCTGGGTGGCGCAAGGGTGCGCCCCACCAGGCGCCACCTGCTGCTCCGCCACCCACGTCCTCGCCTTGGCCTGCAACAGAGGGTGGGAAAGAACCCAAGGGAAGGGCTGGAATGGGATAATGCAAGGGAGGGCAAGCTTGCATTGCGGCCTTTGGGTGCTGGTGCTGGTGTTGCTATCGCGAGCGTTTGCATGCATTGCCACCTAGCAAGCGAGCCGTACCTGTTGCTGCCCCGGTGGGCTCCCACAGAGCGTCAAAGGCGGCTCCGCCGGCTGCAGTGCCGCTCATGGGCGCTTCAGGGCCCCAGGACACCTGAATGCGCAAAAAGGACCAGCATGCGAGCAATGCTTTGCTGGACGTGGCGTTTGGGCTCAAGCGGCACGAGAGCCTGCGGGCTCAAAGACTAGGTGGCTGGGGCTCAACGTCCAGCAGTGGATGGTGGCAGCGGGCAAAGCGACCGATAATCAATTGTCGAGCACACCACCACCCTCACCTGCACTGCGCCGGCCAAGGAACTCTGTGCCAGCGCTGCAAACTGGGACATGAACTGCCTCGCCTCCTCCTCCTCCTCCTCCCGCTCCTCCTCTGCCGTACGCCCTCCTGCCACAGCCCCAGCCGTTTCAGACGGTGCCGTTGTGGTGCTCACAGCCACGCCACCGGTCTGTGGCGCACTCTCAGCCGCAGCCGCCCCACCGCTACTGCCACCCACCACGCCGCCAGCAGCAGGCGCAGCGCCGCTGCTGGTGGGAGCAGTGGCTTTAGACATGACGGCGGTGGAGGTGGAGGTGGAGGTGGTGCGGTTGCAGTGTGCGGTGGCGCGGAGGGTGATGATGAGCTCCACTCCCTGCTCGTACTCAGGCCCCCGGCGGAAGAGTGCAGCTAGGTCCGACTCGATGCGTGAGGAGAAGGCCAGGCGTGCGGCCCTGGCGCACAGCGGGGGCTGTGGCGGGGCGTCCTCGAGTGGAAGGGTGGGAGCCGGGGAGGGTGCTGCGGATGAGGTGGGAGGGTGGCCTGGGACGGTAAGCATGGCCTGCGGGTGAGTGAGCGGGTGGCCATGGTGGTGAGCGTTGTGTGTGGATAGGGATGAGTACACGCGGTACACTGGTCATGGCTGCCTGCTATGCCAAGCAGCCATGCCTGGCTGACGGCAACATGCAACGAAACGATGCATGGCAAGCGCTAGTGCCACGCTCCTAGGCACGATCCTACCTACCTTGACGCTGGGGTGCTGCAGGAAGGACTGTGCCTGGGCTGCGCGGTTGAACCGGAACAGCACGCCCCGGGAGAAGCTAGCTGCAACCGGCGCCTGCTCTCCTTGTCCTTCCGCTCCTGCAGCGGGCTGTTGCTGTGGGTGGAGCAGGGCGGCGGTGGGGGGTGGGGGGACGCTGAGGATGCCGCCTTGTGCCGCAATGACGCCTGCGTTCATCGCACGGCAAGCAGCAGGGGAGGGGACACTGAGGCGGACTGAAGCTTGCAAGTGCAGGAGGTGCTATCTGTCAGCAGACCAATCAAGACCAGGTGCTGCCCTGTGCTGCCCTGTTCTGCAGCCTTGCTGCACGTCCTGGATGGCGAGGCGGGGAGGATCTGCGCAATTGGCACGCGGGTGTTTCTCACCCGGTGCGACGTACTGTTGCGACCAGAGCTGCTCCACCATGGCATTCTGATCCTGCTCCTGCACACCGTGGCCGGGCTCCAGGAAAACCAGCAGCCTGCGCGTGGACGGAGGCGTGGTGGCGTTCGAGTGCACCCACGCCGGCGGAAGTGCAAAGCCTCCCCTCGCCACTCACTCGCACACTGGCGTCTCCGACCTCCCGGCCAAGGTTGCCACGGCCCTCCTGTGGCGTTGTGCTGCCACGGGTGGACGTCGGACCGCGGGCGGGTGAGCCTGTCCCCTGACGGCCCTGGCCGGGGCTGCAATGCCGTGCTGGCACCAATGCAACATCATCTCATGGATGCGGGGGTGCGGAGGACGCTGCTGAACGCGTGGGCAACTGAACGCGGCTTGCGAACCGAACAACGCAGAAACCGAGAGTCCTGCGTGTGTGCGGACCCCACTAGTAGTCGCGTTCTATCGCGGCCACGTCATGTCGTCGCTCATCCTGGAGAGCCACTCGCCGGGCCAGTATGCGCATCCCATTCACGCGCCCGAAGCGCCGCGAGCTCGCCCGATGTTCGCGCCGGGCACCGTGTGGCACGCTGCCGAGCTGTCCGACTTCAAAGAGCTCGAGAAGCTTATCGCCGCAGGTGCGCGGTACTGTGCCGTGCCGGAATGTCAGCATGGCCCGGGCACAATCAGCAGCAAGGAGAACAGGGCCAGCGAGGCCAGCAGCAATCGTCCATCATCGCTTGGCATCTGCGGCCCAGCGTGGAGCCCAGGAGGCTGGGCCGATGGCCGTCATGCGACATCGCACGAGCATGCGCCACGTCGCACGCACACACACGCCTGCAGGCAAGGACAACGGCTACCATGAATCTGTGGTCCTGCAGCAGAAGGAAGACCTGCTTGGCATGATGCCCATCCACGTGGCGTGCGAGAAGGGCCACGTGGAGCTGGTGCAGTATCTGATTAAGAAGCGGGTAGACCTGGACGCGGGGGACAAGTACCGCGTCACGGCGCTGCACCTGGCCGCCATTGAGGTGAGGGATGTGGCCCAGGATGGGCGTAGCAAGGTGCGGCAGGGCGCGCATACTGCACCAGGAGCAGCTGCCAAGAGGAGTGTGTATGTGTTCATGCGCAACCTCGTGCAGAACCACGAGGAGGTGGTCAGGCTCCTGCTCGCCGCGCGTGCCGACGCCAAGCCCGTGGACCTTGAAGGTGGGAGCCACTTGGGTGACGGTGGTGGGAGCACAACAGCCAGACTCACCCGCAAGCGCTGTTAGCAGCAGCAGACTGGTTCAGAGGCAAGCAAGGGATAGCATCACTGTGGAGCACCAAGGGCCACGGCACCGCCACAGGCAGTGCGCCAGCAGCAAGCTGTACGCCGTTCCTGACCATTCCTGGAGCCGCTGCTGCTGCTGCGTGTTCAGGTGACCTGCCCATCCACTGGGCGGCCACCCGGGGCCACGTGGCCGTCATTGGGATGCTGCTCAAGCACGGCTCCCCAGTGGACCCCATCAACAAGCTGACGTGGACGCCACTGCACCGTGCAGCCTACAACGGGCGCAAGTGAGTTGGTGGTCTTGGGCAGGCGCCCAACAGGGTGTTGCTGGGGACATGTGTCAGTGGTCTGCACCAGTCTCCAAACCAGCAACACAGAGCGTGATTGACCGCGTGCGCTGCACCGGCTTGATCGCGTGCGCGCAGGGAGGCGTGCGTGGCGCTGGTGAACGCCGGCGCGTCGCTGTCGGCGCGCAACAAGGAGGGCAACACGCCCTTGCACCTGGCGGCCTTCATGAACCAGCTCAGCACCATGGATGTGAGCGCGTCGGCACTGCGAGTTTGGGGGGGGCAGGCGCACAAGGGCAGCACGGGTGGAGGGCGCTTACTAGGGTAAGGGAAGGAAAAGGAGGGCCAGTGCCAACCCTCGCCACCTAATGTGTCTGGGGTGCCAGTGCTGTGCTGGTGTGAGGGCGGGGGCTGGCTCTGGCGTGGTGTGCTAGCCTGAGCAGGCTGCACGGGGCGGTAGGGTTAGGGACACTGAGCAGCAAGGATCACGGCTGTCAGTGAAGCCCACACGGCTAGCTGGGCGCTGCCCTTGCAACCTCCTACACCTCACACGGCCTCACATGCACCTCTGCACCATCGCCACCCTGCCGCAGACGCTGCTGGGCCTCTCGGCGCGCACCGACTCTGTCAACGTGGCGGGCAAGTACCCGCTAGACCTATGCATCACGGACGCTGCCAGGGAGATCATCGGCAAGCACGCCACCAAGTTTGCGCCGCCGCCACCCAAGCCCGCCAGCACCACGTGCGTTGCAAGAAGGCGTTTCTTCGGAATTCCTGCCGTGCATGCACAAGAGAAGCAAGGCGGGAAGGAAGAACGGGCTTGGTGGGGATGTGGGGATCAATGCACACGCCAGTACGGACCTACTCCAGTCAGGCCTGCATTTGGGGTCTCTGCTGGCCCAGTTTCTTCCCGCTTATTCTTGCCCTTGGCAGCACTTACCCTTGCCAACACCGCAGGCCTGCCGGTGAGGCACTGAACGTTGAGCGTGAGCGCGGCAGCGCGCGCATGGACACCTCCAAGCTCACGGAAGCGGCGCGCAGCCGGCAAAAGGCGGCGCAGGAGTTCCCCGACATGGAGCCCGGGGCGGCCAGGGCAGCACCTGTCAAGGCAAAGGGTGAGCAGGGTGGGGGAGCAGGGTGCAGCCAGCAGGATAAGGCCCGTCCAGCTGCCAAAGGAGAGGGCCGGTGCCGAGCTTGCTGGCGCTTGCTGCTGTCGTGCGTGCAGGCGAGGAGGAGGAGAGCAGCCTCTACATGCGTGCGGGCAGCGGGGGCCACGGAGTCGTCGGGCGGTCCGACTTCCTCAGCGAGGCGTCCAGCGGCTTCGACAACCGGCAAAACCCTTACGCGGTGCGTCTCGCTGCCTCCCTACTGGTGTCGACGTGGTGCCGTGCTGCAGCAGGCTCACGAACCGGAGCTTCTCTGGCCGGTCGGCGTCGGCTCGGTGACTGACGTGAGCTGGCGCTGCCCGCGAACGCTCTCCCCACACGCGCAGATGGGCTACCAGAACCTGGGCGCGGGCGCGGGTCAACTGGAGGAGCGCACGTCGGGCGCGTCCCTGCGTGAGCGCCCCTCCTTCACCAGCGGCCGCCTCACCACGCGCCAGAGCAGCATCGTGCAGGACCGCAGCAGCGCCGGCAACCAGGCGCTGCGCAGCACGGCGGGCGACCCGGGTGGCATCAAGGGCCGCGCGAGCGGGCAGCTGCGCGCCGGACTGCAGGAGCGACCCAGCGCGACCGGGCTGGGCGGCGGCCGCTCCAGCGTGAACCTGCCAGGCTCGCAATCGGGCGGCTTGGCGGGGTGGGAGGGCAGCGATCGGCTGTCGGCGGCGGAGTACCAACAGAAAGTCAAGGAGGAGAATCGGCGCTCGGCTGCGGCAGGTGCGGCGAGCTCGCTGTTCGCGGAGGCTGCGGGCTCGCTCGGGGCCAAGGAGAAGGCAGCGCGGCCGGTCAGCGGGAACAAGAAGTTCTTGTCCAAGTACTCGCTCGAGAAGCTAAACCTGTTCGCGCCCTGAGAGCGACACCGCGGCGTTCGCCCGCGCCCTGTCTGTGCGGCACCTGCGGCGAAAGGTCTTGGGAGCTGAAGCGTCGCTTGCCACGCCCCTGCCATGCCGCGCGCGTGCGCAGGGCGCTGAGATGAAGCCCCTGGTACGTCCGCGCGCACACTGCGCTCCCCCAAACCTGGAACTTCACCATGCCCTCCTGCGCTGCTCTCTCCACACTTTGAAGTGTGCCTGCACTCAATGATTGATTCCATTCCTGCATGCTGAGACCGCCCAAGCGTGCCCATTTTGCAACCCGTGTGCACGCCATGAGCCACTCAGTGACTGGGTCCGCACACACCACCACCACAAACAGCCTGCCCGCAAGAATCACCCGCGGCCACCCTGCTTCGCAGCAGCAGCAGCCTGCTCGCAAGGCGCACACGCCGCGCCCGCTCCAGCCCCAGCCCCACCCAGCGGAGGCGGCCCTGCGATGGCGTGCCTCGCACCGCCCCCCGCCACTTGAGGGCTTGAGGCGTAGACACCCGCCATGAGCCAGCGTGCCGTCATGACAGCCCGGTCCCACACTGCTCCAAACGAGTCCAGAGCGGGGCGCGTGTCGAGCCACATGGCGGCAGGTGGGCCACCAGGGACGGGCACGCCAGCGTAGAAGTCAATCACGTAGCGGACCTGTGAAGCAGCAGCAGCACGGGTGAGTGTTTACACAGGGGGAAAACATTCACAATCTGTTGGGGGTGATGTGAGGCAGCGCACTTGGCGGTGAACTGCGCCAAGGAGGAGTGTGCTTGACGTGCCGAGCGCCACCTGAGCAGCAGGCTTGAGGTGGCTCCCCCGTTGGGCCACAGCCCCTCACCAGGACAGCAGACACGCTGCTGATGCGTGCTGCCTTGGTTGATGCGGCCTGAAGCCTTGTTTGCCAGCCACACACACACACACGTCCCCCTGCTGCTCACCTGCTTTCCGCATCTGTCCACCACCCAGTCGTGCCGGTCAAAGGGCGGCGCGTACCCCAACAGGTTGAGGAACCGGGCCTTGGGGCTGAGATCAGCGGGACGACCCTGGAAGCGCGCCAGGCGGGGCCCCTGGGGGCACTCGGCGCGGTGCAGGGCCTCCCACGCACACACCTGCGTTGGAGAGGAGAGTGGCGGTGGCAAGATGACCACGATTGGTAGTAGATTGCGTGGCCAGGGTGCGAGGCGACTGGCAGCAGCAGAGGGGACTGCGCGTGCGGCTGGCTGACGTCATCACGGTGGTCAAGGAGGTGGAAGAGAGCGAGGTTCTCACCTCCTGCCAGGCTCGCTCGTTGACGGCGTTGTGGATGGCCACCACCGTGTGCATGTCGCGCGCGTGCGGCTGCCACCCCTGCGCACATCCACACACGCACCACGTTGGGCAGGGCAGGGTGACGCACGGACAGGCGCTGTACTAGGACAGCTAACCGCTGTTTGCAGGCCCGGTCAACATGTCGGCAGCCCATTTCAGCCGATGCAAACCTGAATTCATTGCCGCTGCGGCCCCAGTGCATGCTGCATCAATGAGCACACAAAGCACAGCCCGCAAAGCTCCTCTGCTCCCTCACCTTACGCTGCATGGCCCTGAAGAACATGTCCTCAGACGGGTACATCCACACAGGCTGGCTGCCCTCCGGATGCACCACGCCCTGCTGGTGGGCAGGCAGCCCCCCCGCTGCCCCTGATGATCCCGCCCCTGCTGCTGCTGCGCCCGCCCCCGCCGCCCCGGCTGCCGCCGCGCACGCTGCGGGTGGCGCTGGCCCAGCACCGGCAATCCCGCTGGGGGAGGTGGCGCCCGGCGCAGCCATTGGGATGGATGACCTCTGCCTCTGCAGTCCCAGGCCAGGTGAAGCTGGTGCCGCTGGCTGCTGCGTTGTGGGCGCTGTGGACGTCGCACCCGCTGCCGCTCCTGCTGAGGAGGAGGAGGAGGAGGAAGAGGAGGTGGAGGGACGAGCTGTGGAGCGTCGCCACGACCACCAAGAGGAGGTGGCAGGCGGCTGCGTGGCTGCGGGCTGGGGCCGAGCGGAGGATGAGGTGGTGGTGGAGGGGTCGCTGTCCTGGTAGAGGGCCATGGGCATGCCCGTTAGCGGGTGGAATTGCTCTCCAGAGTCTGTGCTGGTTGCTTTTGACGCGGGTTGCTGTGGCTGCGGCTGTGCCCGCTTTGGCGCGGCGGAAGGTTGGCGGCTCGAGCTGGGTGGGAGCACTGGGCATCCGCCGGTGTAAGCGGCTGGAGGTGGGGCCCGTGATGGCACTGCACACGCACCATGTAGGCAGCGCAACCGTGCCACTATGATCGTGGGCCGGAGGCGTCCTACCTCCTCCGCCGGCGCGCCGGGCTCCGGCAGGGAGCAGGATCACCCCAGAGCAGGCACGCACCATCGTCAGGTAGCTGCTGCGCCTCCACACCGCCGCAGTCTCCTCCAGGCAGAGGATTGCTCGAGGAGACGTGCACCAGCACGCGATGGGAGCGCTGCCAGAAGCCGCCAAACCGCTCCTCCAGGGTAGGGGGCTCGCGGCTGGAGCTCTGCTGTGCTTCAGGCGCCATCGCTCGAGCGTCTGGGCCACGATGCGCGACGCTCTTCGGCAAAAAAAGTCCACCAGATTCAGGTACTCGGCTCCGAGGGAGAAGAGGCTCAGCGGCGGAGGAGAAGAGGCTCAGCAGCAGCGCATAGAAGAGTTTGTCACTGCTGCATTGGTGCCTCTGCTCGCCAGCACTGCTCCCCGGCTCCTCGCGAGCTTCGAGCGGCGCATCACGCGCCCCAGAGAAATGCAGCCTCAGTTCTTCAACGTGGAGCCACGCACTCGTGAACAGCGCGAGGCCAATCCCACCAGCTTGGAGAAGCAGCGAATCGCCGCGCGGCCCGGAGGCCAAGCCGTGTGGGACAATGTGATTCAGCCCGCGCCGAACACGGCCCTCTACATCGACGAGCACGCGCGCTTCGCCGCGAGGGACGCGGCTGCAGCGGAGCACGCCAGGCGCCAAGAGGTCCTCGCGCACAAGGAGGCGAGTTCAAGTCAACATTCATTCACGGCAACACGGCAGAGCGCCACGCTACCAGCGCTCCGCATCCATCCAAGGCGTGCCATGATGCTGTGGTGTCCTGCTTGTCCTGCTTGTCCTGTTGCCGCAGGCCGTGTACGAGCAGAAGCGGGCCGAGGGGTACTACCGCGCCGAGAAGTACATGAACAACAACCTGCAGGCGCACGACAAGGTGGAGGCGCGGCTACAGCACAAGCGCGACGCAGGTGCGGTGCTGTGGGTGCAAGGGCGGGATCCACCTGCATCACCCGATCATCTTTGCAGTGGCGCGTGCGTGTGGGGTGCGTGCTCAAGGGCGGATGGTCACTGTGCCATTGTGCAGGCGAGGGCGGCGTCAAGCGCAACAAGAGCAGCGCTTGCTACAACATCCTCACGCTCAACTATGAGAACTCGCCCCAGGGCCAGGCGCTCGCGTACAAGGTGCGGCTTCGCGCTCATTATACTTGCAGGAGGCCAGCACACTCCGGCTTGCCGGGTTGTGGCAGGGCTGCATGTGCGTCAGCAGCTGCGGAAGCGGTGGTGGCAGCTTGGCGGCAGGCTTAGCTTGCCACCCCCGCAGATGTCCCAAAGGCGCGGGTGTGGCCTTTCCGCCTGCCTCATGCAACCCCTGCCAGCTTCCACCTACATGTTAACCCGCGCAGGACGAGACTGTGCAGTACAAGGCGGCGATGCGGGCCCAGAACCTGTACACCAAGGGCAACAGCGTGTCGCACAACATCATCACGGGCGCACCGGTGTGGCAGCCGCCCACGCCCGCACGGCCCATCCCACCGTGGGAGAAGTAGGCAGGCTCCTCTTTCTTTACACTGCGTGGTGCTTTGACTTTGCGCCCTGTAATAGCTGCTTTGAGCTTTTCACCTGCTAGGCGTGTCCATGATTGTAAGAGGTGTGCCAACATGAGAGGTGGCGGGGTGGGGCAGCAAGCACAGGAAGGCGTGGGCGTGCCCATGTTCAGTGGTGCGATGAGCAATCTGTGCACCTGCGCTGCCTCCCTGGCGCGCTTGACTCCTTCACCAAGGCACCGCGTGAGCGGCAGCTGCTGGCTTGGGACCATCCTCGCTGCTACCAGACCTAGCAGCAGCGCCGGTGGCGGCGGAATCGATAGCATTGCTGTTGCATTCCAGGAGCCACTGCCGACACTGCTGTGTGGCGCTGGGCACCGAGAGCGCGCCGGCCTGTGTGGGTGCAGGAGGGCAGGTTTGGCGCTGGTGGCCTTGCGCTCGGAGCCTTCCAATCGCTGCGACAGGATGCCTGCATGTGGCTGCGCAGCCGAAGCTCCGAGGGGCTCCACCGCTCGTGCAGCCGCTCGCGTGGATGCGCTTCCGCCGTGCCAGTCGCAGCTGTCGCGAGTGGTCCCGACGTTCGCGGCGCGTGCGGCGCCGTGCTCGGACTTTGACAGCGAGCGTTGCGAGTCCATCCCTCAGAGTCTCGACCACCTCCCCACCCACAGCAGAGCGCCAGGCACACGACCCGATGGCACCAGCGGCGCAGCAGCCTGCCCTCGACCTGGTTCTGGTGTGCTCGGGCGAGGAGGAGGTCCTCGTGAACCTTGACAAGCTGCGGCGCGCCACCAGCAGCGACGCAGTGGAGGAGATCTTCACCAAGATCAAGCAGGAGCACATCTCCGCTGAGCCTGCACGCTTCAAGGTCCCTGAGGACAAGGCAGAGGACTGGCGCGTCGTGTGGACGGTTCTGCAGGAGCCCCTCCGCGTCGACGCTACAGGCATCCACTGGGTGCGTGCAGGTGCCAGCGTCTGCAGTGTGCTGATCCTTGCAGCAGCTGGCCGTGTGGCACATGCGTGCATGCATGGGGAGGACGCGCGTCCGCGCGCACGTGCACATCTGCCTTACCTCAAACACTTGCTGCTGCTTGCACACTCACGCATGCCGCGCAGAACAACCTCCTGAGTGTCCTTCAGCTGGCTGACAAGTGGGCGCTGACGGGCGTCCTGCAGACATGCCAGACCTGGGTGCTGACGTACGCGGCCACGTACTCATGGCCATCCAACCTCGCCTACGCTAGCCCAGGGCGTGACATCGGGCGTGACGCGTTCAGGCTGCTGGCGACGCTCAAGCGCTTGGGCTGCCATGAGGCGCACAAGCAGCTGACCAACGCGATGGACAAGGACCTGACCAAGAAGCTGGAGCAGTGGCACCACAACACTGCCTCCAGGCAGAGGATCGTCGCGTTCTTCAAGGACCTTGTCACCCTCCCTGATGGTGGCGCACTTGGGGAGGAGCAGCAGCTGGCGCTGGAGACGCTCGCCATGGTGGCCAACTTCACCCGTAGCGCCACACTCTGAGTGTTCCTGTCTCCGCACCAGCTACCCTCAGTCGAGGGCAAGGTTGGCCAGGCGTCGATGCACTTTGCGTCGTTGATGACGCTGTGTTGCCACTGGCAAACCGCCAGCGCCTGCACGCCCTGGGCAGGCAACGATTTACACCCTGGGGCTGGGCCGCCCCGTTGCAAGCACGCATACACACACCCGCACACCCGCACCCTGCTGCCACTCTGCAACGACGTTGATGACTCTTGGTTTCTCTGCCGGGCGCACCTTTGTTGAGCGAGCCAGCAATCCACGAGGGAGCACACGGACAATAGACTAGTGCGGGCGCGAAGGCTAGATACTCGGCAGGTCGTTGCACTAACGCGTAAAGGCAAAGGGAGCAGTGGCATCAGCGCGCCAACCCACGCTGCAGACGTGTCCCCATGCTGCATCAGCGCGCTGACCTCTCCCCACTATCAAACCAAAGCCGCAGCCGCTTGGTCTTGCCGTAACCACAGCATCAAGCCTACTGGCACCGCCCTTGCCAATGAGGCGGCTTGTGGCAGTTTGTGTGCCAGCGGGCAGTCAGCCTGTGCGCAAACGCTGCCTGCAGCGGCGCGCTAGACAGTTCCGTCAAGGCGCCATGGCTGCCGCGTGCCTTGGCCCGGCGCAGCTGTGTGTGCAGACGTAGCACCACCACCGCAGCACCGTCACCGCAGCACCGTGCCCACCACGTCGTCAATGTGCCCCTTGCCGCTGCCCGCCGCGCCCTGCCGCTTGTACTCGTGTCCCGCCACGCCGTGCGGACGCGGGAAGGTGGCGCCTGTAGGCCCCACGCCACCGCTGGGGCCGCCCTTCCTGCGCGCGTTCACACGGTGCGAGTGGCGATTGCACCAGGCGTCAAGCTCATAAACACATGGTTTAGACTCGCATCCTTGACCTCCACCGTGTGAACACAAGCAGAGCGCAAACAAGGTAAACGCGTTACGGCAGAGGTGCGTGGAGTGAGGACACATGGCACATAGCCTGCTTCAATCCCGAACAGCCGCCCCGGCTGAAGGCACGCAACTACAACACAGCGTCCAGTGCTGCAGCGCGCACACTCCAGACACGCCACCTCCCTCGTTCCGCCCCCAAGCTGTGCGCAAGGTGAGGGCGCGTGAGGCAATCACACCCACCCACCTGTGTGATGAGTCCTGTGCCTGGCTGGCCGCCAGCACCAGCTTCTTAAGCTGCGCGCGCTCCCTCGCCTCGTCGTCCTGTCGCGCCGCCACCGCTGCCGCCAGCCGCGTTGTGCTGGGGAGCTGCGGGAAGCACGTGGCCAGACCAGGTGTCAAGTGGTACAAGACAGCACTCACTCGAGAGTGCCTGGCGATCTTTTGTGACGGTTGCAGCATCATGACACCTGTCGTGAACGCCACGCAATGATGATGATGACAAGTGTTGAGGCAACGTCAACAGTGTGCGCCTGTGACAGTCACGCTCGCCGGGGCAGGAAGGGACGAAGAGGTGGGTGCCCTACTGCAGCACCACAGCGGCACCAGCACCATCGTGCAGGGTGGCCGCCCACTGCAAGCGTTGCCACATTGCCAGACGGACAAGAGAGCCACACCCACACACCAGACAGGCAAAAGACCCACACCCACAACACCAGACAGACAAAAGACACCCACACGACCCACACAACGCACCTGCAGCTCCTTGCTGCGGTCGTCCTTGCCCCCCCGCTTCACCAGCACCTTGAACGTGACCGCACCACCATCACCAGCGCTAGCGCCGCCCAGTGTGCTGCCGCCCCGCACACCGCCCGCAGAGGCAAGGTAGGGAACGGGCACACTTGCCCTGCCGGTGCTGCTGCTGCTGGAGGCTGCGGCGGCTGGGGCGGGTGAGGGGACGGGGCGGGGAGCGTCTGGCTGGGACTTGGCCCAGTCCTGCAGGCAGTGCAGCAGTGCAGCAGTGGCGGAACGTGCAAAGGGCATGGGTGTTGAAGGCTGAGGCGCAGTCCCGTCCCGTAGTGCAGCACCGACGGAACGTGCTAAAGGGTATGCGTGCATGTTTAGGGCCAAGAGGGTGCCCAGTCTCGCAGGGCAACCACAGCAGCCCAGCAGCCATGCACCCAAGCCCCAAGCCTCCATGCTCAACCCTCACCTGCCCTCCCGCCATGGCAGCTAGCTCCTTTTCAAAGTCGTCCGCCAGGCCCGCCTCCCCCTCCTCGCCCTCGTCCTCCTCATCTCCGTCCTCCTCGCCGTCCCCGTCCTCGTCAGAGCCCCTGCGCAGGAAGGGAGGGGGAGCACACGAAGACACGGGGCTCATCACCACACATCGGTCACACGATTGGGGAAGTCCACTCCTGGCGGGCTTCTGCGCAGGAACGTAGGGGGAGCACACGTGAGCTAATGCAGTGTGTTGATCACCTGTC
>QAXK01002224.1:0-14757 GCA_004335735.1 Chlorella sp. KRBP | reverse complement strand
TTGGGCTTGGGGGCGGCCTTGGCCTTGGCGGGAGCGGGCTTCTTGGCCTTGGCCGCCTTCTCCTTCTTGGGCTTGGGGGCGGCCTTGGCCTTGGGCTTGGCAGGGGTGGCCTTCTTGGCCTTGGCGGGGGTGGCCTTCTTGGGCTTCTTGTCGGCCTTGGCCTTGGCAGGGGTGGCCTTCTTGGTGGGAGCCTCCTCCTCCTGCTTGGGCTTCGGGGCGGCCTTGGGCTTGGTGGGGGTGGCCTTCTTGGCGGGAGCCTTCTTGGCGGGAGTTGCCTTCTTGGGCTTCGGGGCGGCCTTGACCTTCTTGACGCCTGCGAGCTTGGCGGGAGCGGGCTTCTTCCTGGCGGGGGCCTTCTTGGCGGGAGCCTCCTTGGGGGCCGGCGCGGCGTCGGGAGCGGCGTCGGGCTCCGCCGGCTCCACCGGCGGGGGCATGGGCTGGGGGGGCACCGGGGAGAATGTGATCGGAAAGAGGGCTAGGATGTCCATTGCGTGTGGTTGTGAGAGTCGATTCCCCGTGCGCGGGACTGTGTGCACGACGCGGGCGGCTCGGGCGAGGTCGTCGCTCTGATCCGCCGGGTGCCGGAGCGTGGATCAGCGGGACGCCTAGGGCAAGAGCGCAGGCTGTGGGAGACCATGCGATACACACGGCTGCTGTGCTGCTGCTGCTGTTGCGTTGCTTCTGGTGCCCTCTTGGCATGGTCTGGGTGACGAAAGGCGCAATCGGTGGACGAACGCACGCTTGGCGGTCATGACTCAAGCAGGTGTCATGTCTCAACCATCTGGTTTGCAAATCGTTTGCAAATCGTAAGCCAATTTTCACACAATCAAATCAAACACAGTGAATGAAATGCACATGACACCGACACGCGTGCACGCCACGTTCAGTACCCTCCGCCTCCGCCGCCCCCTCCCCCGTGTGGTGGGCGAGGCCCCATGGGCTGCCCATGTGCGCCTGCCGCCATCATGCCCATCATATGACCAGGCGGCATCATGCCTGGAGGCCCGCCCATCATCCCAGGCCCCATCATCATGGGATTCATGCCGCCCATCATGCCCATCATCATAGGGTACCCGGGACCTTGCGGCGGCATCATGCCCATCATACCAGGCATGCCCATGCCGGGCGGGGCGTTAGGGCTTGCCGAGGGCATGATGCCGGGCATGGTAGGCTGCATGATGTTGGGCATGCTGCTGCTGCCGCCCGCCCCGTCCTGCTGCGCGTTGCCGCCGCTGGTGTTGTTGGAGGTGGACGCCGGCTGCTGCTGCTGCTGCTGCTGCTGGCTGCTGCTGCTTGGTGCGTTGGAGGCTGAGCTAGGGTTGGCGAGGTGGGGAGGTGGGGGCCCGGGAGGCGGCCGTGGCCCACCTGGTGGCGGTCTGGGGCCAGGAGGCGGGCCGGCTAACCCTAGCCCTGGTTGCTGCTGTGAGTGCTGTCCCATTGGCGGCGGCATCCCCATGGGTGGGCGAGGCCCCGCGAAGGATGGCATGGGGGAGGGTTGAGGGCCGCGGGGGCCTGGTGCTGGGAGGGCCAGGGGTGGGTTGCTGCCGTACTGCTGTGGTGGGCCCTGGTTGCTGCCGCTGTTGGGAGGGATCCAGGGAAGCGCCCTGCAGGCACGTGGTCACGAGCCAGGGTGCACAACAATGGTCAACGAGTGGTCACCAACTGCAGAAGGCGAACTAGCGACGGGCGAGCTGCCCTGCTGGTGCACAGAGGCGGGCAAAATACTGAGCTATTCAGCTGCTTGCCAACTGTAGCTGCCAACACTCTACTGACTCTGGTGTGCTGCCCACTCAAGAGACCCACTCACTACCCG
The DNA here is from genome assembly GCA_004335735.1 of Chlorella sp. KRBP. Taxonomy (NCBI): domain Eukaryota; kingdom Viridiplantae; phylum Chlorophyta; class Trebouxiophyceae; order Chlorellales; family Chlorellaceae; genus Chlorella; species Chlorella sp. KRBP. The sequence continues at coordinate 12,944 of QAXK01002224.1, read as the reverse complement.
CAAGGCACTGTTCGCTGCCCCCCTGGGCCGCTTACTCACCTGGGTCGCTTGCTGGGGTCGTTGTCCATGCCCCACTCACGCGGCCGTCGCTGGGTCCTGCACACAGAAGCACACGGCCATGGCACAACACATATGTCTTTCAGTTCTAGAGCAGTGTGTGTTTGCTGCAGGGCACTTTGTACGCCCACACGATGCAGAAAACCGACTTCATACGACAAGCACCCACCCATTGTCACCACCACCCTGACAGGCCAAAAACTGCTCGTCCCCAGGCCATGCCACAAGCTGTCCCACCCCACGCGTTGCCGCTGCTCACTTGTTGTACTCCTCAAACTGCACGGTGGGGTTGACGCTGCTGACCACGCGGTTGATGTCGCGGAACTCGCGCGGCTTGGCAGCCTCCACCTTTTCGGGCGCGGGCGGAGGGCCTGAGGGCACCACGGGGGCACAGGACACACAGGGACACAGGTGGAGTAGGGGACCTTGCGATGGTCATCTGTTGAGGTACCGATGGCATGGGATTGCTGTTGGTGCGTGACAGTACGGGACGAGATGGAGAGCACGCTGACACTAGACTTAGGGGACTATCATAGTAAGCTGCGTCCGAAGGCAACGGCACGTGGCCCGCAAAAGCAGCATGGCTGCCCTGCGTCCCCACCCTCCCCCCCAATCGCGCCACGTACCTGGCAGCGGCCTGTGCTTGAAGCGGCACTGCGGGCCGTAGATGCAGAACCCTAGGCGGTACATGTTGCACTCCTTGATCTCCTCTGCACGCGGCGCAAGACAGGACAGGACGGGGCACGTCAGGGCAGGCAGGCGGTCGCACAACAGTGACACTGCACACATGCAGCATCTACAAGGTGGCCTGCAGAGAGGCAGTGCCATCTCGATTATCTTTCATTGACCGGCCCCCCACACGTCAAGCAGGTGCTGGTGTGCCATGGCACCACCTTGGCGCCCGCCCCTGTCCCCCCCAGCCACCCCGGCCCCTCACCAATGTCGTGCTTGAAGGGGCAGTCGATGTCCTTGCACTCGCCGTGCCGCAGAAGGTTGCGGCAGACGGGCATGCGCTCCACGTCATACTGGTGCAAAAAGCCGCACGCGTCCCCCTTCATGCACATGCCTCGGAGCCAGTAGGTGCACACCGTCTGCGCAGCAGGAGCAGGGCAGTGCCGAGAGCAGATCGTTAGCTGTAGGGCGTGGTGAAGTGGGCGTGCACAAGCGGTGGCGTGGAGGACGAGTTGTGCGGACCTTTTTGAAGTTCTTGCGGAAGGTGGCGAGCTGCTGGCCCAGCATCTCCGTGGGCAGGGCCGCGATGTCCAGTTGGCGCTGCGTGTGCAAGGAGCAGCAACGGAGCGAGCACACGGTGCGCAACCATGTCACGCGGACGCGTGCACCACCCCAGCAACCAGACCCCACAGGCATGATGCAGATCGCATGTAGAGCTGATTGCTGCGCTGCTGCGTGCTGCTCTACTCACCGTGTCCGCTCCGGCGCCCGTGAAGCCTCCGCCTTGCCCAGGCGCAGAGGGCAGCGCATTGCTGGGCTGCTCGAGCTGCGCCTCGAACTCGAAGCTCAGATCGTCATCCGCCATCCTGCAGCACTCCTGCTTGTGGCGCTCCTGGCGCCGCTGCGCTGCAAGGACCGATCTGCCTCTCCGAATCGGCTAGAGTCTGAGGGAAAGGGTGTGTGTGCTACAAGGAGCAGTCCCTAGCTATCGCACACTGCTCTCTGCTCTCCTCTCCTCTCCCGCCCCATTTCGGGGCTCCTCCATGTCGTTGCCGTGGCGCTCGCCGTGGAGCTCACTGCGAAAGTCAGCGGAGTGACCAAGATGGCTCAGCTGTTCAGCTCGTGCCAGCAACACGGTGTGCTGGCACCAGGCCACGCGTCGCAGCGGTGCCGACAAAGGCTCCTGCCCACGGCCAAAAGCCAGCACGGCGCTGCGCACAGCCACGGCAGAGGCGACTGCGAGTGCTGCTGCCTGCCCAGCACTCGCCCATCGGTGCAATGCTCAGCGGCGCCGGGCGCAGCGGGGCCGTCAGGTGCGCCGTCGGCCCACAGTGCACAGAAGCCGGCCCATTGGAGCCCGTGCAAGCCTTGCTGGCATCACTGACAGTGGCTTCAGCTGCCCGGCTCAGCCTCAGGGGCCCCTGACCACCTGGATGCGCCGGGGCGCGTCCAGGTCCTCACGCTACGGTGTGGGGCACGCGTGGTGCGCAGGGGCACCAGTGGTGAAGCGCAAGCGCCCCAGTATCTTCACCAAGCCAGGTGCGCGCGCGTGGTGCAGGCCAGCTTGTGAAGCGGACTAGCACCCACCGAAGCGGCTCCAAGGCACCCGTGCCACTGTATGCCTGTGCACACGTGCAGCTGCCGATGACAAGGAGGCGCACAAGCTGTTTGACGAGGTGGTCATCACAGTCAAGTGCGCGCCTGGGCAAGCAGTCGTCTGTGTCGCAGGCAGCACTGGGCAGCGGCAGCAGGGGTCCAGCCACAGCACAGCTCCCAGGCGTTCCGTCATTGGGGCGCAGCAGCTCAACCAGTGCCAGAGCGCCACGGCACCAGCTCCCGCGCTGTGCTGTGGCCGTGGTGGTGGTTGTGCAGGTCGGGTGACGGCGGGCGTGGTGAGGAGGTCGAGTCCACAAAGGGCCGCTGGGTGCCCAACCTCAAGTACAAGTCAGGGGGCAACCAGGCCAAGAAGATCTGGCTGCCAGCAAGTGCGTGCGGCTGCGTGTTGTGAGCTTCGCGTCCGGTGCAGCCCATTTCTGGGCGGGCAGGGGACAGCGGGAGCAGCACATGGGCGTTGGCCAGACCAGCATGTGGAGCGCGTGCTTGGCCAGTCGCAGCAGGGGCTGGGCAGCGCCAGCATGCCTCAGCAGGGTGCCTTGCTGCTGCACTCACCTTGCGTTGCTGGGTTGGCACCCCACAACCCACATGCTGCGTATGCCACGTGCAGGTGAGCCAGCGGACGGCGCCGACGGTGCTGACGTGGTGCTGGTGTGCGACCCTGCCAGCGACTCGTTGCTGCACCTGCACGCCCGCAAGCAGTTCACGGCGCCAAAGGGCTCCAACGCCAACCCAGCACTGGGCAGCTCGGGGCCCAAGAACAACAAGTGAGGCAGGTTCATTGATGGAGGGGTGCAGCAGGTGGACATGCAATGCTGGAGGGGAGGACAGGGACAGTCTGCTGCTCCTGAGCTCTGCAGAGCTACTCTGCAGGAGGCAAACAGACATCACGGGTGCTCTTCGTGCAGCCCAGCAAGCTTGAAATGGTGCCTCCTGGAGCGTTGCGCCCCCCCTGTGCGTTGCCGTGTGCCTGCAGGCAGCTGCGTAAGCCCGTGACTGTGCCGTTTGAGATCCCCGTGCCCCCCGGCACGGTGGTCAAGCGCAAGGGCACGGGCGCACTGCTGGGCGAGCTCATCAGGCCAGGTGTGTGGGACGGGAGAAGAGGTACACGCCGGTGATGTGCTTTTTGCGCCAGCTGAACAGCCTGACACTAGGTGCCTGGCGTCACGCCGTTGTTCAGTGATGCAGTGTGGGTGGCGCGAGTGCCAGCAACGCAGCGGCAAGCTGCTGTGAGTCCGCACGGTGCAGCAGGCATGCTGCATGTGCTGCCGTCTGGGCCCTTTTGCGCCGCATGAACTCACCGTGTGCATCACCTGTTGGGTGCGTGTGTGCGTGCAGGTGACCGGTTGGTGGTGGCGCGAGGGGGCCGTGGCGGCAGCGGCGTGGTGGTGCCCAGCAAGGAGCAGCGCATGCAACGCGAGCAACGGGCCATCCGCAGGGCACAGGTGAGCGTGGCGCTGGGGCAGAGGGAACGCAGGCATCAGCATGGGTGGTGACGCGCGCATGTTGGCAAGTTGGGCGGTTGAACTGCAGTAGGAGCCCCTCCGATGATGCAGTGTGGTGTGCATGCGCGCGCAGGAGGAGGGCACTGAGGTGGTGGAGGTTGAGGACCGCAACTGGCGGCTGGACGCTGAGGGAGCTGCCGGGCAGCAGCTCACCCTGCACCTGCTGCTGCGGGTGGTGGCGGACGTGGGCATTGTTGGCTTCCCAAACGCTGGTGAGTGGTGCGCCTTGCGCTTGCGCTTGCATTAGCCACCCGCGTGTGTGGCGCCTCCAGCGTATCAAGCACGGATTGGTGCATCATCTACAGCTCAGTGTAAGGCTGCGTCCTGTAGCAACTCCACAGGCGCCTGCACAGCTGGGCGGAAGATGCGCCCCACGGCCGTGCCCACACCTGTGCCACACCAAACGCCTTGCCATATGCTCGCTTGTGCAGGCAAGTCGTCCCTGTTGCGTTGCACCACCAACGCCTTCCCCGAGGTGGCGCCCTACCCCTTCACCACGCTCATGCCCAACCTGGGTGTGCTGGCCTCTGGCGCCACGGGCAACAAGACAGTCATGGCTGACCTGCCTGGGCTCATTGAGGGAGCGCACACGGGCAAGGGACTGGGACGCATGTGAGTGTGGACCGGCACACACGGCTTGCCCGCTCGCACGTGCATGGCGAGTGCAGGGGCGTACACATAACCCTCGCTTCGTGTTGACGTTGTGTGGCCTGCTCGCATGGTTTGCTTGGGCTGCCGCTGTTGAATGCCTGCGGGTGGGTGCTCACTGCTGCTGTGTGCCTGGCGCCTTGTGTGCTGCAGGTTCCTGCGCCACCTGCGCCGCACCAACGCGCTGCTGCACGTGGTGGACGCGTCAGCGCCCGACCCCGCCACCGACTACCTGGCGGTGCGCGAGGAGCTGCGCATGTACAACCCAGAGTACTGCGCGCGCCCGCACGTGGTGGCGCTCAACAAGGTCGACCTGCTGGTGAGAGTGAGAGCAGCACTCGCGCGCGCGTGCGGTGCGGTGCGCACAGCTCTGGAGTGTGCAGCATGTATGGGCCGTGTTGCGCCATGTGGCGTCGTGGACGTGGTTGGGGCGGGCGGGCGCGTTGAGGGTGCAATGGGTGTCGCGATAATGAACGGGTAGAGTAGACGCCAGGTTGTGAATCCACAGTGTCAACTGTACCCCCTTGCTCACCCTCTCACCGTCGTGCACGTGCGCAGGAACGTCAGGACCAGGCCCGTGAGGTGGTGCAGGCGGTGCTGGAGGCGGCCAGCAAGCACTGCCAGGACTGGGCCATGGAGGAGGTCAAGCCGCTCCCGCCCGCAGCCATCGTGGTCGTCAGCGCAGCAACAGGCGCGTGGCTGCTGCTGACGTTGCTCAACGCGCAACGTGGCTCTGCTTTGACTGCTTGGAAACATACAGGCTTGCATAACTAAATCCCTACGGTCATTGCATCGCCGATCCCTGCGGTTGGGCCCGTCGGTGGTGTGCATCGCGCCACGCTCACACGCTGCTCTCACCCTGCTCTCACCCTGCGCGCAGGTCAAGGGCTGGGTGAGCTCAACCGGGCCCTGGCCCACACGCTCTTGCCCTCCACAAAGGCCCAGCTGATTGCCAAGGGCGCCCAGGCCACCTGGCTCCTCACAGACACACTCATCCCCACCTCACCCGCGGGTGGCTCTTCCGCAACAACCGGCGAGGACGACGCCAGCCCTGCCAGCAGCCCTGCTGTGCTGGACGCCGCTGACCGGGCAGCCTCCCAGCAGCTCCAGTTCTTCAACAGCAAGGTGCAGGGCGACAGCGCGTGGGCCGGGGCGCGCATGGTGCTGGAAAGCAACACCTCCACCTCCACCTCTAGAGCATCTGCGTCCTCGTCAACATCCTCCTCCTGGGCATCAGCAGCAGGGCGGAATGGGCATGGGGCTGCGCAAGACGAGGAGGAGGATGGGGAGGAGGAGGCGTTGGCGCCGCTCAGTGTGGAGGACGCGTGGTTGTTTGAGCTCAAGGACTCACAGCTGAACCGCCTGGTGGAGCAGGATGAGGCGAGGGCGGCAGGGCGGGAGAAGGCGGCGCGGGCGGCGGGGCGGGACCCGTACGAGGCGCTTCAGCGGGACCCCAACGCCGTGGATGAGGAGGAGGTGGGGCCGGTGGGGAGGGGTGGTGGGGCGGGGCTGCAAGGGTTGGGGGCGCAGCAAGCAGAGGTGTCAGCAGCAGCGGCGAGTGGGGGTTTGCAAGGTGCGGGAGCGGAGCAAGAGGAGGGGGAAGGGGAGGATGAGTGGGTGGAGCTGACAGCGGAGGAGCTTGAGCTGTTGAACTGGATGGACGAGTACGAGTCTCAGCAGGGCGTGGCGGCGCAGGGCGGGGAGCAAGAGGGTGAGCAGCGGGGGCAGGGAGACGCGGCAGCGGACGGCGCCGGCACCAGCATGTCCTGCGCTGCGGTGGTCGGGGCGGAGAAGGAGGAGGAGGGCGACGCTTGGCTGTTTGAGCTGAGCGAGGCGGACTTGGAAGCCATGGCTGAGGGCAAGGGGAGGGAGAAGGGGGCAGATGGAGGGTGGGGCGCGGAGGACGCCGATGGTGCGCAAGGCTGGGCGCAGGGCGGCGGGGACGAGGCTGAGGCTGGGAGCGATGGCGGTGCAGTGGAGGAGGAGGATCGAGCGCTGCTTGCCTTGAGCGAGGAGGAGCTGCTGGCGCTGGTCGAGGAAGGCGACGAGTCGTGGGCGCATCGCGCCGGGGCCACGTGATCGCGATCTTTGCGCGCTGTCCTTTTTTGCAAGTTCAACGTGTGAAGCGCGTGCTGCCGGCTTTCTCGAATGCGAAAGCAGAAGAGCGCGTTCGCTCTTCTGCTACGAAATGCAGCAGGCTCTGCCCACACGCACACGCGCTGCGTCCTCCTTCCGGCGCGCGTCCATGGCTAGAGTCGTGTCGAGCGCGGCGCATCGATCGCTTGCCGCCCGTCGCGCCCTGATCTGCGCGTCGGGTCCGGCAGGAGGACTGCGCGACATCGACCCGCGCCACCCGGCACACGACCTGCTGGCGGCGCTGCGCATGGAGGCCGCCCGCGACTCTGCTCCACAGCCAGCACCACCAGCACAGGAGCAGCAGGGGCCAGCAGAGCACCCACACGCTGCCGGCGCAGGCTACACGCGCACGGGCTCTCCTGAGCTGCAGGTGCCGGTGGGCACGGACAAGGCGGTGCGCGCGTCCGAGGCCGGACGGACCACGGGACTGCAGCCCACCTGGCCGGGCCACGAGGGGACGGAGCAGCTGCATGAGAGCAAGCGCGGAGAGGAGGGTGTGGGCACGCGTGGCGCTCAGGAGCATGGGCGTGTGCAGCGGGGCGAGGAGCAGCAGGAGCGAACGGTGGGGGAGGGCAGCGGCGGGGAGGAGCACGTGATGCGCGACCAGCGCCGGCAGCAGGAGATGGGAGAGCGCCAGGGCCTGGGCAACACGTACGGCACTGGGGAGTGAGATGGTGGGAGAGGACGCGTGCAGCATGGGGCACGCTACCCTGGCCGCAACGGCGAGATGACGCAGTTGATGATGAACGGCTGCGCAGTTGTGCATGTCCTGCCTGGTCTTGTGCTTGCCACCCATTGAGGTGTGCATTCGCGGCGTGCCCGCGCGTCGGAACGACTGGCAGCGTGGCCCCTAGCACTGATGCAATGTTGAGCGGCCAGAGCAACTGCATCGCATGCGGCCAGGCAGGCAGCAGCACGCAGCTTGATGGAGCAGCATGCCCGACGCATGGTCGCCGACCTGCCCCCCGTGGGAGCAGCGCGTGCGAGCATTCAGCCAGATAACAGAGCTGCTGCAGCACGCTAGCAGACATCGTGAACACAGGAACGGTGAGCGCACTCCTGCGTGCGGACTTCGTTCTCTTCGGCCCCGGTGCCCAGCACGCGCCCAGCACCGCGCCAGCTCGCGGCCCTGGGCAAGCGGGGATCGCATCAGCACCATCGTAAGACCACTGCGGTCCTCTTCACTGGTCGTCCGATGGGCCTGGAGGCGCGCTGATGATTTCGCTCTGGCGCTGCCACGACCTCGCGCGCAGGACCAGGAGCACGGTCGCGCCGATCGTGCAGCGCTTGCGCCGACTGCACCACGCTTTTCCGCCCCCACTCAGCGCTCGCCAGGGCGTGGTCCCGTCTCGGGCTCCTGACCTGGGCACCCACAGGCCGGCCAAGAGCACCGGCACCGCCTGGACGCTTGCTGGCGTAGCAGCTGGGCATTTCGCTGTGTTTCAGCACCATGCCCACAGAGGAGGGGCGTGCCGGGGGCCCCTCGCCCGCCCTGCCGGCCACGAGCCTACCCAAGCAGGCCGAGTATGCGGCGCTGCGGCAACGGCTGCTGGAGAAGCGCATGCAGCACGAGCAGCTACTGCGGCAGCAGCAGCTCCAACAGGTCCAGCAGCAGCTCCAGCAGGTCCAGCAGCCACCTCCGCCCAAGCCGCCCGTCGCTGAGCAGCAGGCCGGGCATGCCGCTCCAGCAGCGCAGCGGACTCCCACCCTGGTCTCCCTGGCCCTCCTGGGCGCTCAGGCTGCCGAGGGGCAGCTGCAGACCAGCGTGCGGCGTGCCAGCGTGGCCCTGGAGGCGGCGCCGCAGGGCCAGGTGCCAGAGGAGCTGCGCGCCGCGTCCAGGGCGCGCATGTCGTGGTGCTTGCAGGCGCAGGGCGCCGTGCTGCGCGCACTGTGCGCCTTGGTGCTAGAGGAACAGGTGCGTTCGAGCTAGAGCTCAGGCACCTGTTCAGGCTCATGCGTTGCGAGGCGCGCAGCGCTCAGCACCATGTGTGAGCTCACACATGCTCATGCCCCCGTCATGCGCAACTAATGGCACAGCGCTGATGGCACCTGCCATCGGCCTCGCTGACCCCGCAATGTCCCCGCAATCACCCTCCAAGCAAATGCAGCGTGCCGACGACTCCGCAGCGCGCCGCACACCCACTTGCACATGGAACAGGTGCACGCTGGCAGGCTGGATGACGATGAGCGCCAGGCGGCGTGGGCAGGTGCCGGCTCCGTGCGCGCCCTGTGGGACCAGCTGCACGCGCTGTGCTCCGAGCCCCCTGACCCCTTGACGGACCCCTCGTCAGTGCAGCGCATGCAGCAGCTGGCCAAGGAGGCGGACGCGGCGATCGCAGAGGGAGGCGCACCGCAGGACGAGGAGGAGGACATTGCAGGTGAGGGGGAGGGAGGAGACGTGTGTGCGTCCTGCCGCAAGCACAAGGGAGCAGATGCGGAGTACTTGCGCGTTGCTAAGGATGCCGGATGACACTTGCGGGGCAGGCGGTTCACGCAGTGCTGCTGGTGCGTGCGCTGCCGCTGCAGGGTACACTGCATCCTTGGCTGCTGTCTTGGCAAGCATGCAGCAGCGGCAACGTCGGCCCCCTGCACAGCAGCTGCCGCAGGCAGCCGCCGCCGCACCTCGCCAACCTACGGCGCCAGCGCTGCCGACGCTGCCGCGCCAACCACAACAAGCACCACCGCAACAACAACAGCTTACACAGCAGCGCAACAGCAGTGGCGGACAGCAGGACCAGGTGCAGCCGCCTGCAGCCGCTGCCCAGAAGGCAGAGGCGGCGACCACGTCACCGCCAACCATACCGGCACACGGGCGGCGTGTGCGTGGCTATTCTGATCCCAGCGCCATCGGTGGCGCCACGGCAAGCACCTCGCCGATTGCCGCTGCCAAGGTGCCGGCTGCAGCTGTGCCTGCTGCTGGGGGCACCGCTGCGCACCAGGAGCAGCAAGGCACGGGCGTGGGGACGGGGCAGGCCGCCGCAGCACCACAGCAGCAGCAGCAGCACGTTGTGGTGGCGGAGGTGGACCAGGAGCAACCGCAGACAGAGGAAATGGAAGCAGAGCCGGGGCTGCAGAGGTGCCAGGTGCCAATGGTGCCGCCCAACCCCCCGTCGCCCACGCCTGCGGCAGTACAGGCGTCCCCACCAATCGCCCTCGCGTCCCCCAAGCGGGACCGTGCCGACAGCCCGCCGCTGCCACGGCTCCGCTACAGGCCACCGCCCACCGCAGCAGACGGGTCAGGAGCTGCTGACCCCAGCTCGCCACGCACACTGCGCTCCCACGCCCACCCCACCCCAGCAGCCGCTGTCGCCCGTACCACCATCACTGCAAAACCGCCTGGGAGCAGCGGCGGCAGCGGCGCTGGCCTCAACAGCCCACTGAAGGCTGCGGCAGCTGCGCAGGCGGGTCCATCCAAGCCCACAACTGCGCCCGCATCACGCGGTGCCAACGGCGCAGCTTCAGAGTGGCTGGCTCAGATGGTGCCGGCGCTGCCAAAGCCCCTGCCTGCGAGGCAGCAGAAGCAGCAGCCGCAGGAGCAGGAGCAGGAGCAGGAGGAGCTGCATTATCAGCCTGCGTGGGCGGCGTTTGGCGTGGACGTGTTTGGCACGGGGCCAGGATTGGATGTGTTTGGGGCAGCGCGTAGCAACCGAGGGGAGAAGGAGGTGGTGGTGGTGAAGGAGAAGGAGGGGGCTGCTGAGGAGCAGATGGATGCGGATGGGGCGGATGGGTATGAGGAGGCAAGGGATGAGTGGGACTTGCCTGATCAGCCATCTCCAGTGAGGCCGCAGGTGGGGCAAGGGCAGGAGAGGCGTGCGCAGCAGCAGGCGTTGCTGCCGCAGCTGCCGCCGCCCAAGGAGCCGGCAGCGGGCGCGAAGCGGCAACGGGGGGAGAGCAACGGGGATGACAAGGAGGAGGAAGAGGAGCAAGGGCACGAGGAGGAGGAGGAGGAGGAGGCGGGCGTGCAGGGTGCTCAGGAATCGGGGGTGGAGGTGGAGGCCACGTCCCAGGATGAGGACAGGGAGGGGGAGGGGGGCAGAGGATTGGGCAGGACCGGGCGTGAGCGCAGGCCTCGCAAGGCTTGGAAGATGGATACGCATGCCCAGCCCACGCCACGGCGGAAGAAGTGGCGGCCGGCTGACGCGGCGGTGACGGCGGCGGCTCTGGAGGCGGCGGCAAACGCAGGGACGTTGGCGGCGGCGACGGCCGCGGCCTTGCTGCTGCGTGGGAGGAAGGAGGTGGCGGCGGCAGCGGCGGCGGCGGCGGAGGGCGCGGGCAAGGCGGCAGCAGCAGCCACGCCGCTGCCGGTGGCTGGAGGGGCTGTGGCAGGGGGAGGGGGAGGCGCGGGCGCAGGGGCGGGGCGGGTGCTAAGGGGAGGAGTGACGGGGGCTGCGGGTGGGGTGGTGGCCAAGGCAGGGCCTGAGCGGGTGGTGGGTGGCAAGGTGAGGAAGGTGGTGGTGCCTGGGCGGCCTGCAGTGGCGGCGGCGCAGGCGGCGGTGGGCAAGGCGGCGGCGGGCACTGCGGCTGGGCAGGCGGTGGGGACGGCTGGGCAGGCTGCTGCGAGCCCTCCAAAGGCGGCGGCGGCGGCGGCTGCACCCGCACCTGCACCCGCGACAGAGGGACGGCGCCCAGGCGCACGTGCGGCCAACCAGGTGCGAGCGTGTGTGCGCTAACGCCGCACGTGTTGAGCTTTGGTCCGGGAGAAGCGCATGTTGAAGCCTCTCAGACGACCCTGACGCTGCTGCGCTGGACCACTTAACAAGTCTGGCTGCACACAGCCTCACTCACACCCTGTGCCGTGTGCCTTGCCGCCGCAGCAAACTGGCCTGACGCTGCTGCGCTGGACCACCTACAAGACTGGCTTCACCAAGATGTACCCGGACAAGCTCATGGTGCCTGACCCTGATAAGCCGGGGAGCCTGATTGAGAAGGAGTTCACCTTCAAGCTCCTCATGGCAGACGGTGAGCCGACCTATGGTCATCGCCACTGGCACACCGCCAGCACGGCCAGCACTTGCCCCTTCTATTGGCCACTGCTCCCCTTCCTGTGTGTGTGTGTGTGTCGATATTTGCATCTGTTTGGGCGCCTCGGCGGGGCCGAAGCCCACTACCGCGCGTATCAGATGTCTCGCAGCACTCAGGCACGCGAGCCAAGGACAAAAGGTCCTGATGCAGGGGCACGCCTCTGTGTATGTGTCGCTTGCAAAACGCGGCTTTGGTCCGCATCAACCAAGTCAGCACGGATCAGCAGCGAGAAAAGAATGCAGCTGTGCCACACCCGCTGCCATGTGTCGCTCCGCTGCCGCTGCAGACATGGCCGTGTTCAAGGTGCTGTACCACGGCCAGGCCAACCACGAGTACGACCACTTCATCCGGGAGGGCGCCTTTATCTTTGCGCACACGGGCCTGCACAACAGCTACATGGAGATGCTGGGAGTGGTGCAGGTGTGTGGGCGCGGGTGGGGGGGCGCGTGATGCACGCTTCAGCATGTCGAACTCTTAGAGCAGTAGCTTGTCAGCCTATCGTGCGCACGCATGTGACGTGACGTGGAGTGGCTCGCTTGTCCATTTGTGGTTGCTGGCTTGCGCCGCAGGAGGCAAACGTTTGGTGTTGCTTTATTGCATCTTGCTGCGTCTGCTGCAGGAGGTGGTGATGGTTGAGGAGCGCGCCAAGGGCCACCCCAACGTGTACCGCCTGACGGTCAAGCGGCAGCTGGATCGCGGCGTGCAGTCGGTCGACCTGACCTGGCTGCGCAAGGGAGAGGGCATGGCATGGCGCACCACCATGGTCAAGTGAGTGGCTGCGCAAGGGAGGGGGGCATGGCATGGCGCGCCACCAAGTCAAGTGAGCACCTTCGTCGCACCCTGCCGCACACTGCTTTGTGCACACTGGCAATGAGGAGAGGAAAAAGGCATTGCATCTGCAAGGTGGCACACCAGGCGCACACCCACCCGTGTTTGTGCGTGTCTCAGCACGTGTATCCAGCACACAGTGGGGCTGTTGCTACTGCTGCTGCGCGTGCCCTGGTGCTGCAGGTACTTTGACTATGGTCCCGAGGTGGCCAACAGCCCTCGGTGGGAGAACCGCATTGTGCACCTGCGCGCCAAGCCGCCGCGCCTGCCCCCAGGCATCGTGCTGGAGGACAGTGCTTGATAGCCTGGGATGGATGGGGCAGAGGGAATGCCTGTAGCCGCCGCGTTGGCCACCAGACTTGATGCTGTCATGCCTCAGCGCGTGACCGTCCACAGCAGGTGACGGCTGTCCCTGCTTGCTATCGTATCCTTTGCGCTAGCCGTGCTTTGCCTGCTGGGCTG
>QAXK01002222.1:0-13177 GCA_004335735.1 Chlorella sp. KRBP | reverse complement strand
TTCAGCTGCTGCTGCTGGTGTGATGACTGGTGCTCCTGCTCCAGTTCAAGCTCATGGTTGTGCTGCTGCTTTTGCTGGTGGGCTTGCTCTTCAAACCTGAAGCAAGGCAACAAGGGCGAGCACAGGCAAAGCAGCTAAGCTCGTGCCAGAACACGTGTGATACTGTGTGTGGTTTTGAACCAGACAATGTTTGCGCATGTCGAGGCTCATGGTGCATGCCAGTGACACCTGCGCCAACTGCAAGAACTGAGCACCAACACCCTGGTTGCTGCCCTATAGCTGGAGGTTTGTCGTTCTGACAGGAGTGGTGAACACATGCACCAGTTAAACAATGACTCTCCCAACAGTTGCTGTGATTTGTGGGGTGCTGCTGTGCACTCACTCAAGCAGCATATCAGCGTGGCCACGCTCGCTGCTGTGAGCAGCCTCATATGAAGCCAGTGCCTTCAAAAACGCCCTGCAGACAAGCCCTGAATGGTCAGGCACAGCACAACACAGTACATGCGCTGCAGCATGATCAAATGCAACCCCGCTGCAGGCACAGCTGTGCAGCCAAGACTGCGACCCACCTAGTGACTATGTCTTCTTCTCCCCTTGTAGCCTGCATGGCTTTCACCGGCTGCAAGCGCGTCGGAAACACAACATTAGACGAATTTGAACCCGCCTCAGGTCTGCAACGCGTCGTATGGCGTGCTGCTGTAGCCCAGTGACTGCAGATGTGTAGATCAGTGCAGGACTGTCCAGAAGTTTGCTCCTCACAGTTGCGATCGACCATACAACATGGTCAAAACAAGTGCCGCAATGAAAGAGTCGATCGAATATCTGACTGCATGCTTACGCTGCGGTAGGATCCACGGATAGTTAGTCAACAGGTACTGACTAATGGCAGTTCAGTTGCTGCTCCTGTGAGGTTGTAGCCCATGCACTGCTTGTGCGCAAAGGCAGCAAGTCAAAGCCACAGGGCACATTGTTTTCAACCGCAAAAGTTGCGTCAGCTGTACAGAAGCAGGCCTTGTTAAGCAGGCAGTGCTAGGCAGCAAACCCTCTGTCCAGGCCTGTGCAGCTGACCGAAGCAGGAAAAGGACCGTGTGGCTTCGACAGACACACAGCCAGGCTGGTAGTTAGCACAGTCTGCAGCTGTTGGGGTGACCAACGTTTGGGTGGGTAGATTGCTGGAGTGCCACTCATCAACCACAGCACTGCAACAGCTGCGTGTGTCTTGCGACATGTGCATGCAATCAGGTGCTGAGCAGGGACAACTGTCCTGTGTATTGCTGTGTACAGGTGTAGTGAGGGTGGTTAGTAGCAGTAGCAGCTTCAAGCAAAGCAGTCGGGATGGATGGGTTCTCCTTCCCATCCCTCTCAGCAACACAGCCGTCGTCAGAAGCACAGTCGAACCCGTTTGGCATCAGTCAACCGGCACCTGCAGCAGCCGGAGCAGCACCTGCCACAGCACGGGTTGAGGTCCAGCAGCCCGTCAAACCACAACCAATTGAGCCCCTCACAGCACGGTCAACAGTGGTCCACGCGAGCAGCAAAGCAGCAGTCCCCGAGCAGCAGGAGGGGGTGCATGTGCAGCAAGCAGCAGCAGCAGCAGCAGCAGCAGTGCCAAAGCCTGCACCCATAACGCAGGTAAGTGCAGAATTCTGATGCTGAGCCCGCAACATAACTGCATGCTGACAGCACATGGTAAGTTTGTGGTCGAGCCTGGGAGCCGTGTCTTGTGTGAGGGGCAGGAACAGCCGATCAGTCACCATGGCTGTACATTGTCAACCAGTTGTCTCCAGCAGTACAACACCATGCAGTCAGCTCTGGAGTGGCCCGCTTGTGGCAAACCCTCACGTGCAGTCTGGTGTGCAGGTTTCGAGTACACCGTCAGCTCGCACCGCAAAAGTGTCACCGCACAGCTGCTGTGTTGCGCTGTGCTGCACTGGTGTGCAGGTCAGGGCAGAGGGCCGCCGCGGCAAGGTACCGTTGGAGAAGGGCTTCAGCCAAGTGGCGTGGGTCAAACTCACCAAATCAGGGGCCGACCTTACAGGTGGGCAAAGCAGAGCACATGTGTGCTGTGATGATGGGACTTTGTAAGCTCAGGCTGGTGGGTGCAGCGTGGCAGCGGCGTCGCTCTGGAGCCAAGCAGGGTGGGCAAGGCAGCCGCAGGAGCAGGTACTCTGCAACATGGTCTTTGGTGTCTGTGCTTGATGGAAAGCCCATCAGGCAGCAATGTCTTGGGGTGGATTTGGTGGTGCATCAGCAGTCGTACAGCAGTTGCACGGGATCCATGCCGTAGATGAGAGCTGCTCCCTGCCAACTTCATGATGCAAGCATTCCCAGCATGCTCTTGGATGTGACTGTCGCGTGCTGTTGCTGCTGCTGCTGCTGTGGCTCTTGTGGTGTTACAGGTGGCCAAGGGCGGCGGAGGGACATCACCCTAGAGGAGGTGCAGCAGCACAACACTATGGAGGATGCCTGGATGGTCCTGCATGGCAAGGTAACAGGCGTGCTGCACCAGCTGGCTCCCGCCAACGAAGCATATCGGGCAGTTCACTTGCGCTTTAAATGTCAGCTGCGTAAAGGTTACGAGCATTTGCAGTTTGTGAGGCATGCAGTGGCAGGCCTCCGGGTGGAGGGGGGCGCAAGTATACCTGCAGCATTCTTGTGCTGAGCTATGTGCCATGGCGCTCCCCTTAGCTGCCCTGCTGCTGCTGCATTGTACGCTTGACCACAACTGCAGGTGTACAACATCACGCCCTACATGAAGTTCCATCCTGGGGGTGCGGAGATTCTGATGAAAGCAGTCGGCAAGGACGGGACTGTGCTGTTCAACAAGTACCATCCTTGGGTGAACGCGCAAGCGCTGCTGGAGAAGTGTCTGATAGGCCTTTTGCAAAAGCCAGAGGGCGAACAGGGGCAGCTGCAGTCGCTGAAAAACAAGCTGGGGCAGGTGTTCAAATAGTTGAAGGCATTCGATTGTCCACCCCCCAGCACCACATGTACAGCTTTTTAGCCTCACCCGCATTCTCATGTGGAGTATGGCTTTATGAGACTGGAGAAGGGTTCGAATAAGCCCAGCATAGTTGACGCCTGGCTGCCTGGGCCTTGCTGTTGTGTGAACAGCACGGCAGGGGTGGAGGCCATGTCAGGCTGTTGTGTTGGCAACCTCACAGCTGACCCTGTGTGGTGTGTAACAGGTCGAACACAGGATGGTATTGGATCCTTTGAATGCCTCACCAAAGTGCGAGCTAGCTCAGTGTCATGTTGAGTACTCTCACACAGGGGGTCACACTCTGGGACCCACATGTCCTCTTACCAGGAAGGGGTGGCGCGCAAAGCAGGCATGCTGTCAAGCTGATTTATTTGTGCGTTTACCAGTGCTCAAGCTGCCGTCACCAACTACTGAAGCTGCGAGGAGAGTTAGTTGAGGGCAACCAGCGTACGCAAGGTCAACAGGGCCTTGTCAGTCCTTCCCTCGGTACCCAGAAGCAAACTAGCCGAACGTTCCGTGCGTGGGGCCTATAAGCAGCGAGCGAGTCAGAAGTTTGCCGGAGACGAGTCCAACTTGCTAACGCTGCTGCCAGGTAAGAGGTGCATGTCACTTTCAATCGTCAGTACTGCAAAGAAACTTACCAGGCAATGGAGGTACGTGTCGCGCGATTCTGACCTGACCACCTCTACTGTCAACTCAGCTGGATGGTGTCAATATTTCGTGCTGCAGGCAGCCGGCAGCCCAGATGGTGATGGACACATCAGGGCATAGGGGCAGGGCTCAACATCTGGCGCCGGGCATGATACCCCAGCAGCAGCAGAACATGGGGATGCCCTTCCAGCAATTGCAGCAGAGGCAGGTTCCCGGACTCCCTGCCATGGTGATGCAGCCAGGAGCATCCTTCCACGGCCCCTTCCCAATGGTGATGTCCGGCATGCCTTTTCAGGGCCTTCAAGGGCCCGTGATGTACGGCATCAACGGCCCAGCACCAGCACCCATGATGGCAATGCACCCAGCCCAACAGCACCCTTGGGCTGGCCAGCCTTACATGCAGCAACCGCAGCACATGCAAGCAGCACAGCACATGTGCTACAGCGTAGCCAACGGTCAGCCACAGCACAGGGGCTTCGTGCACGCAGGTGCAGGTGCAGCACCCCGGCAGCCTGCAGCCATGAGGGGTCGCCCTGTTGCAGCAGTGATGCAGCAGGACAGGGCAGGACCTTGCTTGGCAGCTGCAGGGCCTGCTAACCCTGCCGCAAGCTCCTCAGTGCTTGTTGCTACAGACCCTGCTGCAGGCAAGCCACCAGCGTGCGTCGTGCTGGTACAGCCCATCAGCCAAGCAGCAGCACAGCGGCTCCCCAGCGCAGCAGCAGCAACAGGCGTGGTTCTGCCTCTGAGCAAGAAGACTGTGGCAGCTGCTGCAGGAACCTCAGCCTTAGCAGCGACCCAGGGCCTGGCTCGCCTGAACACCGCCTCAGACTGGAGTGACGATGATGATGCAACACGGTCCATTGACATGCCCCATGGCGCTTCTGACTGGGCCAACCTGACAGACTGCATCATGGTGCAGGTGTGTAGCCATACCATTGCATGTTCTGCCTTGTTCCCGAGGCACAGCTGCTTGTGTCCTGCAGGAATTCTTGCTTGTGCTGAGAACCAGTTTGAGCATGCATCATACCCAGCTCAGCACACTTGGCAACACGAAGTGCCCGCACCCTGAATAGCTGTGTGCTCTGCTGTCCTGCAGATCATTGAGCACCTCAACGCCAACAACACAGGCCTGGCCTCCTTCAGGGGCACATGCACCACCTGGAAGCGGCTGGCAGACGCAACACTGGAGTCGCTGTCACCCAAGGCGCTGCTGCCCAAGGACCTCATCCTGAAGTTTCCTGCACTCAAGGTATGTTGTGCTGGTGTTCAGAAAGCGGGCGTGCTGGGCTAGTTATCAGCGCATGCAGCCTGGGGCAGGGCACACACTCTTCACCTTGGATCTTGTGCCAACCAGAGGTTTTTTTGTGTGTGTGCTGATGCTCACAAAGCCTGTGTGCTGGGGCATGCGCATGCGGCGGCAGAGCCAGGTGCTTGCCTGGTTCTGAACAACTGTGCTGCTGGTTTCATTTTGGTGTGCTGGCTGTCCTGCAGGCCCTGCAGCTGGTGTCCTGCCGCAACGTGCGCAACAGGGACCTCTTTGTGCTGGCCAACGGGGTGCACGTGAAGGCCAGCCAGCAGGTCCCTACCCTGCTGGAGGATGTGGGCATGCAGGTGCAGGACGAGGAGGACCAGGCAGAGGCGGCCGTGCCCGAGGCAAACGGGATGCACTATGACATCCAGCTGACAAGCCTGGTGCTGGGCGATGACACCAACAAGCCCTGGGTCACCAACAGGTGCGGGTTGCTCCGACTGTGCCTGCACTCCCTCCCAGCTGCCATGGGTCTCGGCTGGAACCTCATGATATGCCTGCATGTGCCTTTCCCTCGTCGTGCGCTACTCACTGTCTGCCAGCACACGTGATTGAGCTGCTTTCATTGCCCGTCGTCCCTCCTTTCGTTGCGTGTGTAACCCGTGTAACACCCTTCTTTCGATTGAGCTGCTTTTGTGTCTGCTGCGGCTGGGGTGTTTGTTTCCTGCAGGGGCATTGAGAGCATCGCCAAGATGACTGGCCTCAACTTCCTTGGGCTGCATGACTGCAACAGCATCACCAACAAAGGCATCGATGAGCTGAAAGCCCTAAAAGGCTTGCACACACTCAGCCTGCGTGGCTGCAGGAAGCTGACCAACAACGGAATGAAGGTCATCAAGGTAGGTACTTCGACAGCAGGCTGGCTATCCATGCCCAGCGTTGCTTGAAGGATGTGTCGGAGTTGCCGTGTGATGCTGTGCTGAGGGTGCCCGTAGTGCGGCAGTAGAGGTTTGTGTGGATTGGTGGTGTGTGCAATGCTTGTGCTGGCACCTCAGGCTGGTTTCACGTGGACCATGTCCCAAGGCTCGACAGTGGTGCAAAGATCGCCATTTGGTTGCTTTGCAAATGCTTGTCAGTCATCCTGTGCAGATGAGATGAGGCCGGTGTTATTGTTGCTCACACGTACATTGTTTGGTCACTGCCTGCACTGCTGCCATGTTGTCCTGTCCTGCAGGAGCTGACCCAATTGACCCGCCTCAACCTGTATGGCTGCAAGCGCCTGAGTGATGCCGGCATCGCTGAGCTGACGGAGCTGCCCTTGGTGGCTCTGTCTCTGGGCCAGACACGCGTCCGTGACGCGGGCCTGGAGCACATCGCTAAGCTCACCAAGCTCACTGAGCTGCACCTGGTCAAGGAGGACTTCAGGTCGGAGGCGTACCGCAATTTCACCAGCCTGACAAACCTGGAGGTCCTGTCACTGCGTGACATGCACCTGTCTGGCGCATCCCTGACGGTGAGTGCAGCGGCAGGTTGTAGCTCACATCGAGGAGGGTTTGTGAGCGCCTGCTTGTCTGTACACACACTGTGCAACACTGAGTGTCATTGCGCTGTGGCATGCTGACTACTCTCCAACGGGGCAGCTACTAAGCAGGGCTGCTTTTCCGAAAGGACATGCGGCTAGCGAAATCTCGCATCAGGTCTTTGTGTAGGACTGGCTGGTGTGTGGTTTGACACTTTCGTTGCTGCCCGCTGATGTTCCTGCAGGTTGTCCTGAAGCCGCTGCTCAAGCTGCGGGAGCTGAGCTTGTTCCGCAACCCTGATATCAACAACGAGGTCTTCAAGACTGTCCTGACAGAGTGCAGTGAGACCATGCGCAGCCTGCAGTGGCTTGATCTCAGGGAGACGAACGTGACCATGGACGACGCGCCCGCGCGGCCAGCGCAGCCTGGACAAGCAGCAGGTACGTCTGGCGGTGTGGTTTGGTGAGAGGGCGCAGCTGGGGTGGAGAGGAAAGGATCTGGTTGCAGCAGGGTTGACAACTGCTGTCAATGCGTAATCATGCCACAGCAACTGTGATGCCAGCCCGATATGGTGTGATATGCTTTTAAGCAGCACGTTTTGGTGCTGCACTGCTTGAGCGCGTTGCCCCATCGCTTGGTCACGGCGTGATGCTGCTCAGCTTCACTGAGGTTGCGCTTGCTGACTTACTTGTGCTTGGTGCTGCCTGCGTGCAGAGGGCAACATTGCACAGCACATCGTGACGTCAATGGTGGAGCTCAAGGCGCTGAAGCTGCGGCCGACACAGGCGCTTGCCAGCACGAGCCCAACCCCGGCGGTCGCCAGCTACATGGGCGTGAGCGTGCTGACACAGCTGACCAGCCTGGCGCTGGCGCTGCCTGTCCTGGGCACCCAGATGATGGAGGTTGTTGGCAGGATGACAGGCCTTGAGGTGAGCATTGTGCAACCCAGCTTTGCTTTGCCTGCTGCTATCCTTATAGGAACAGCCAAAGAAGTGCCAAGTTGTTGTGCTGGTGTGACGCGCTGTGCCTGTGCTGAATGTAGGCTGGACTGTAGGCCGTACTTGGTTTGGCCACGCATCGCTTGTGTGCATATGTCTGTGCCACATTCTGACTAGGTGTCTGCCTCCCTCTTGCCTCGCAGGAGCTTGACCTCAGCCGTGGCTACGCCCCAGTCAACTCCCAGCTGGACGACCATGTCCTGCATGCTGCTGTGTACGGCGAGGTGGCCAAGCTGACGCGGCTCACCTCCCTTGACCTCAGCCGCCGCAGGATGGTGGAGAAGCACGAGATTGACGCTCGCAAGCAGGCTGGCAGGAAGCCCAAGTGCCCCGTGGAGCTGCAGGAGATGCTGTCACGGCTGCCCAAGCTGTCCTTGCTCAACCTGGACTCCACCTTCCTGGACCCCTGGGTGGTCAGGAAGCTCACCCTCAACTTCAACCACGTCAACATAGACGGCAGCAGGAGTATGGAGGAGAACACAGCAGACCTGGCCAACTACGGCCTGGCAGGCACCCTGTGTATGTTGTAGGGTTCGAGCAGCGCAGGGTATGAGTGGCGTCAGGTATCCCCAGCCCTTGCTGTGCCCTTTGCAGGCCGGGCAATAAAGTGGCAGCAACAATGAAGGTGGACTGCAGTCAGGGCTCGAGGAGGCTGCGTGTTATTTGGGGGCGGGTGTCTGGTGGCTGCGCGCTGAGCATGGACCATCAGGCTTTTAGGCGCGGTGCAGACAGCATCAGTCTGGCTTTGGCTGCCCTTGCTGCCCAGCAGGGCTCTACCATGCGCACGCATGTGGTGTCTGGCATATACCATCTTGTATGTGCACACTCTGTATGTGCAAAGTGCGGGAGGGCTGCTTGTATGCCTGCCTGGTGCCTGGCATGCCTCGTGCAGCTTCGAGTCTTTCGCGGCTGGCTGATCGTGATCACCGTCCATCGCAAGGCGACATAGGCTCAAGGTGCCGTTGTGTTCAGACCTCAAGAGTGTTCAATGTGGGGTGTGCACACAGCATCAGGCCTTGTGTTCTGGCGCCAGCGCTGTTTCGAGCAGTGGCTGGATGTTTTAGGTTTCAGGTTTGAGCGGCTCAAAGGCTGCAGCTGCTGCACATGCGCTGCACACCAAGCAGCAGTATGTGTGCAGCATGATCGACTTAGGCTGCCCAAGTGTATACTCAACAAGAGATTTGATTTGTGGGTTTGTACCTTCGTTCTGTACCTTTGCCTTACTGTACCTCACAGCTCTTCTTGATGCAGTGTGGCCCGCCAGCCCTGTGTGTGTGATAGATGGCAGCTTTGTACAACTTGCTACGCTCATGGAATGGAAGAGTGGGAAGCTGGGCGTAGTGGCGTGATGCTCAAGCACAAATCGCGTGGCATGTCGTGCTCCTTCTGGTTTGTTGCGCGCAGTGGACCACTACAATCAGCAAATCGTGCTGTGCTTGCTGTTTGAGAAGGGGCTGCCCCACATGCGGTGTGTTTTATGTGCCAGCCAGGATAGCCACCTGCTTGATGAAGGTTGGCTGGCTTGCTGTCATTGCCGCATGCCTCAGTGTGGTGGGCACGCTGGGCGGCACTGTAGAAGATACACAACGTCAGTGGTGTGTGACCAGACACCAGGTGGGATGTGTTTGTGTGTGCAGCTGTTGCTCAGACAACAATCTGCATGTGTTCCGCGATTGCTGGGGACAGCCAATGATCCAGTGTGTGTATCTTGTACGGCTGGTGCTGGCAGCATGCAGAGAGTGTGCTGGTGTGACTCACATAATCACAGCTGTTAGATGGAGGATGGCTGCAGGCTGCTTGCTGTGTGGTGTGTGCTGTACAAACAGCGTTCCCTTGGTGTGTAGAGGTATAACCTGCCTTAGCCAGATGCAGGCAGGGGCGCGGCTGCTACAGCAAGTGCTTCTGTGTGCCAACATTGCTGGCCGGCTCGGCTATTGAGCAGTGTCGTGTGTGTTACACTGTTGTACTTCTGTGTATGCCTGGATACGTTCACTGCCCGAAATACACTTGTAGTCGTTCACCGCTAAATGCCTGCGTAAAGCATGCTTTCCAGGCAGTCTGGTGACCATTGAGCAGCAATTTTGACGCGTCCAAGTCACCTTTTGCCCCCACTACTGGCACATGTGCTCATAGTCTTTTGGTGGGCCTCGGCATGCCACATAGCTGTGCATGCCGTTCCACTTGCTTTGCAAGTGTGTATGGTGATGTTGGACGTCAGTACGTGGTGCCCCTGGTGCAGGGTTTTTGCTGGGCAGCATGTCAGCACGGGGCTGCAAAGCCTGCCTGCACCTTGGGGTGGATTTCAATGAGAGAGCTGTCTGGGCTGCAGGACTGTTTGGTATGGCCAGCCACCGAGCACCAGTGGTCCCTGGCTGACTGATTACTGATGACTGATGACTCTTGTATTCATTCAGTAGTGTGGATTTGTGCTTCATGCTGCAACGCAACAAATCCTCCTGAACCATAGCATGGCCCATATGGCCATGCCAGCATGTAGGGCCCCTCAGCTCAGCGTGGTCCTTTTTGCGCCTGTGCTCCCGACAGTGGTAGCATGGGCCACCTTCTGTGTCCTGCCACTACTGTGGCTTATGCCTTGGCAGGCCGCTGACAGGGATGTTGACCCCCTACCCTGTGGATCTGCTGGCGAGTGCACCTCTTATTGCTGTGCCAAGCACCCTGTCAGCACCTGCAAACTATCTCGCCGGGTACCATTTTTGGTGGAGGGGACCGCCGGGGTGGCACGTGGGTTACTGTCACATGGGTTACTGTGGCTTCAATGTAAACTTCATCGGATCAGGAGGTGGCAGCTGAGCAGTTGCAAGCTGTGGCATCCACTTGCAAGCTGTGACATCCACTGCAGGCACAATTTTGGCGACAGGCATCTGCAGCAGAGCATGCCACGCAATGACAGCCAAGGGTGGGGGCCTCATCGGGGTCTGCAATGAGCCGAAGAAGAAGGACCGGCGTTAGGAGTACGTGACTGGCTCGCCTACATTGAGCCATGCAGGCATGCAAAGACCATGTGATACACCATGACAACAGTGATCTGCTCCAAGGTTGTATGTAGAAGTGCTCCGGCAAGCGCTGACGAGGGTGTGTCAAGCTCGAACTAATGGATTCGTGTCACCGTCAACAGGATGGGGACATGTTAGCAAGCAGCTGCAGCCAGCCAGCCAGCTGCTCAGTGTAACCTCGCGTGTGCCCCGTGTCACCAACGGTGCATCTGTGTGGGCATCATACATGAAGAGCGTCTGCTTTTAGACGATCTCGTGTGTTTGCATACCTACACATGTCAAAATACAGGGCAGTGCCCAGCACTTGCTGCTATCACCAAAGTCCGTATATCAGTGCCCCAGCTTTGACGTATGAGGTCTGAATGTATGATACCTGCATTCCAGTAGCAGCGTTTGGTCCTGGCAGGGGCAGCATGAGCGAAGGAGGAGGGCCAAGCAGTGAGCACCAGCTACTCAGCTGGCCCCAGAGCTAGCTTGTTGTCAAGCTTGATCTCCGAGATTGCTTCATGAATGTATCTTACAGATCAGTTAGCCCTGTGCAGGAATGTGTGACGCCAGTACTTGGAGGTTACAGCAGTTCTGGGTTGCTATGCCATGTGCTGTGCTGTTGCTACAGTCATGTCAATTATCTGAATGCCTGAGTGTGGTGTCACATGTCCTTGAAACGTAGTTGACACCCTTTTCGAACCCTTTGTTTGTGTGCAGGTGATCCCATGAGAGATCTGAGCTGAAAAGCAGCAGCAGCAGCAGCAGCAGCGGGTCATGTCCTTCCTGATCCGCTCACGCAACTCGCAGAAATGGGGCCGCTCAGGAACTTCCCCTGCTGCTACATCCTTCTCTGTGAGGACTGGCAGGCGTACCAGTGGCGAGGCAGACAGTGTCGTGCTCAGATCAGGTGGGCTGGGCATCGAGCACCCCCCGCCCTCCTATGTTTCGGCAGCTGCGGTACAGCCAGGACCTTGTTCCATCCAGCAGCAGCAGTGCCAGCAGCAACTCTCAGCAAAAGCAATAGTAGCAGCAACGTGCCGTAACAGAAGATGCAGCCAGCACAGCATGGCCAGGAGCCACCTTTCTTGCAGCAGCACGTGCATACTTGTGGGTCGATGTGCCCTGCGTACAGATCAGCATGTGGTGGCACATAGATCAGCATGTGGTGGCAAATATAGTACACTGATTAGGCCCCACATACCTGGACCCACACGGTGATGCCATACACATGAGAAACCTTGTGCTGCCAGTTGCAACGCTGTAGTGCCTTGCCCACCTGCAGCATGCGCATGACCCATGCCAGCAGACGCACCATGCAGTGTGCATGCATGCTGTGTTTGCCTGCCTGTCCTGCAGGCGCCCAGGAGGCAGTGCGTGACTGCTTGGCTGCCGCACACTTCCTTCGCAATGAGACACAGGCAGCACGCACAGCAGTCGAGGCTCTGGACAAGTACATCCTCAAGCTTGCCTCATTCCAGGACAAGGCAATGGAGGTTATTGAGGAGGCCCATAGGTGGGTGCAGGGCAGGTGCAGGACATGCCCGTGCTGACAAGGCAGCCAGCAGCAGCACAGGTGCAGGGCAGAGGTCTGCACGGCACCCTGCAGGGCTGGTATCTGCAGCAGGGCCATGCAGTCAAAACATTGCTGTTGTTCACCACAGCAGGGGACCGCAGCAGTGGTGTTGAAGCTTCTGCTGCGATTTGCAGATGCAGCGTACAGCATCTTCACTTGTCATCCAACCCGGCAGCCCCAGCAGCGTCCTAAGCAAAAGCTGTCCAGGCAGTTGTGATCGGTTGGGCAGGATCACAGGAAGGCGATGAACGGACCCTGCAGGGTTGTTGCAGGGATGGCTGTGCAGCAGAAGGCCTTTGCCAGATGATGCAACAGTCTGCAGTGGGCGTGTGATGGGGTCATGTAGTGCGTCATGCCGAAGTTTCTGGATGCACTGCTGACCATCTCGTTACTGCACTCTTCATGCAGAGCCCTGAGCCGCCTTGAGCGAGCAGTGTCCTTGTCTGCTGCGCCGGAGCTGATTGTGGTGGCATGTGAGATCAAGGTGGCCTGCCATCGTGGGCTGCACCTGTTCAGGACATACGGCAAGTGAGTGCCTTGAAGCGACGCCCAGCACAGCAACACTCAGATCAGCGCAGCGCGGCACAGCACGGCACAGCACGGCACAGCACGGCGCAGCACGGCACAGCACAGGGCGGAAGACATTCTCTATGCCTACATCATTAGCTGTTTATCAAGTTATGGCTGTGGCGTGGTACAGGCTGCATACAGCAGGAGCCTGTGTGTGCTTCCTAGTGTCTTTCAATGTGTCAGGTAGCATGTACTTGTAGACCTGAGCTTTGTCCAACAGGCACCAATTGAAACAACCAAAAAAGGATCAACAAGGATCAACATGCTGCAGGCAAGAGTATGAGGCCTGGTATGCTTGCTTTGCAGGTACCGGTACCTGGGGAAGCTTGTGGCCTTGGCGACACACAGCAGCATCACCGCAAAGTTTGATGCAGTCATTGGGCGCTTGACCGCAATCATGCCGCTGGACAGGAGCCCCAGCTTCACCAGCGTGAAAACAGCAGCAGCAGCAGCAACGGCACCGGTGGCGGCAGGAGCAGCAGCACAGCGCAGCAGCGTCACAGCTCACGACGATTGCATGGCAGGCGATGGCGGCCAAGCGCAGCAGCTTGCGGGCATGAACACCGCTAGCAACAGCGCAGCAGCGGGAGCCTCAGCACAGCGACTGAAGGCTGGCAGCATGCGCAGCAGC
>QAXK01002221.1:0-24215 GCA_004335735.1 Chlorella sp. KRBP | reverse complement strand
TGCTGTTTAGAGGTTGTGATTGAGTGCTGCTAGAAGTGTGTGTCGAGCTTCACATCTGGTGGAGCCGGTCATGGCAAACAGATGGTCCCACAATTCACAGACATGCTTCACATCCACAGCCCAGGAATTTTGGGCTGAAAATGTCTTTTGGCTACCCCAAGATCGCCCGCCGCCCCCTTGGCCTTGGGTCCGCTAAGGAGGGGCCCCCGACGCGGGCCCTCCCCACGCGCCATGTGTGCCACATGCACGCAGGCAAACAGATGTTCCACGTGTGTGCCACATGTGCATGCAGGCAGCACCATGCCCTGCGCCCCTTCCATGCTCGCCCAATCCGTCTTCTCCCTCCACGACGACCCCGACCAACGCTGCGAGGGCTTTGGAATCCCCATGCATGATCACGAGGGCTTTGCTGGGCCCCGGCACCACTCCGCATGGCTTTTGCAGCAGCAGCAGGAGGAGGAGGAGCAGGAGGAGCAGTTGCGGGCGAGGCATCAGTTGGTGGCCGCGCCTGCTGACGTGGCGGCGGAAGCTGGGCGGAAGGTGGCACTGGAGCTGCTGTGGACAGCGCTCCTCTTTGGCTCCACCGCTCCTCCGCGACCCACCACCACTGCCACTGCTCGCACGACCGCCGCCGCCGCAGCAGCAGGAGCAGCAGCAGCAGCAAAAGCAGCAGCCGCAGCACCAGCAGGACCAGCAGTGCCGTCTGCATATGGCAGGGTTTGTGTGGAGGCGGCAGAGGGTGATGCGGGTGCGGAAGAGGAGGAGGCGGAGGATGATGATGAGGAGGAGGAAGATGAGGAGGTGGGGGCAGTGCTGCAGGTGCTGCTGCCGGAGGGGGCGTGTGGGGTGGGGTGGGCGTTGCGCAACGTGCAGTGGCTGCAGCGGCAGCTGCAAGTGCTGCGGAAACAAGAGAAGCAGCAACTCCGCCAGCACCGACACGTGCTGTTGCATACGGAGCCAGGCACATGCGGGCAAGGGCCCTCGGCGGGTGGGAAGCGGCTGGTCAGCATGCTTTTGCGGCGGGTGGCGGCTCTGGTGAGGGGCATCTTCTCGCCAGCTTCCTCCTGCTCGTCACCAGGAAACGGCGACGGCGGCTCTGGTGGTAGCGGTGGTGGTGGTGGTAGCGATGGCGGTGGCGATGGGCTGTGCCTGAGGACCGCGGCAGTTGTGGCAGGGAGTGGCGGCGCAGCAGCAGCAGGGGCGGCGGTGAGTGAGGCAGCGGCAAACATCCAGCCGCTGCTCCGAGTGCTGGTCAGCCTGTGGCAGATGCAAGCGCCTAGTGGTGCAGCTGCTGACGTGGCACCAACCGATCCGAAACCGATCCGCCAGCGATCAAGCGTGCCGTCGCTGCTGGCGGATTTGCTGCTGGCAGCGGCACACCATCGGCCGCGTGCAGCAGGGGATGGCGGCGGTGGTGGCGGTGGTGGCATTATTGTTGGTGGCGCGGTGTATGGTGGTGGTGGTGGTGGTGGCGGCGGCGGTGGTGGTGGTGGTGGTGGGCAGGCGACGGCGGTGGCGGCACGGGCGGCTTTAGCGAAGGAGGTTGCGGAGGGGGCGGTGGTGGAGCAAGGGCTGTTGCGGCTGCAGCTGCACGTGCTCAGCGTCGTGCTATCGCTGCTTGTGGAGGCTGGGCCCGTGCTGGGGCGCGCTGTGCACGCTGCGGCGTGCTGTGCCGTGCTGCGCCCGCTAGCCAGCGGCAGCAGCACAGCAGCGGCGGCAGCGACCGCGGCAGAGGAGGAGGCGGGAGGCGGTGCGGGTGGTGTGGGTGCGCTGGCGGCAGGAGGCAGCTGCTGGTGCACGTGCCCGATGTGCGCCGTGCTGCTTGCCAGTTCTGGCCACGCGTCTGCGGCTGCGGGTCGCTGTGGGTTAGGGCTTGGGAAGGGTGCAGGGCATGCGTCCAGTGTCGCGGCCCAACGACGGCAGCACCAGCAGCCGCAGGAGGGTCAACAACCACAGCAGCAGCAGCACCAGCAGCAGGAGGTTCAGCAGCAGCAGCAGCAGCAGGAGGGTCAACAACCACAGCAGGAGCAGCATCAGGAGCAGGAGGTTCAGCAGCAGCAGCAGCAGCAGCAGGAGGGTGAACAACAGCAGCAGCAGCAGCAGCAGGAGCAGCAGCATCAAGAGCAGCAGCATCAACAGTTGCTCCTGGCAGTGGTGGAGGTCCACGCCATGGCAATGCAACGCCGCCACCGGCCTCTCGCATCGCCCTCCTCCTCTGCTCGCGCCAAACCCAGCCTCAACGCCGCCGCCGCCGCCGCTGCAGCCGCAGTAGGGCCTAGTTTGGCGGAGAACACTGCACTCGTCACGCCGCAAGTGCCCACAGCAACCGCAGCACCATCGCAGCCAGGAGGAGCCAACGCCACTGCCGCCGCAGCAGGCGCAGGGCAGACAGCAGTGACGCCGGCCCCACCCCTCCCTGACGCCCCAACCGCCGTTCCAACCGCCGTTCCAACCGCTCCAACCGTCGCAAGCGCCCTGGACGATTTCTTCATGAAGACCGTCGAGAACCCTCTCCCCCCCGCCCCGCCCACCGCCAACCCCGCGCCCACCACCACCGCTCTTCTCGCTCTTAGCCTTGCGCATCCCCAGACGCAGGCACAAAACCACCTCTCACTAGATGGGAGGGCGGTTGCGTTGGCGGCATCATTGCGGCAGCAGCAGCAGCAGGTGGCGCGGAGGTTATCCATGCTTCCCCCCTGGGCCCTCACTCCATGCCAAACCCTAAGGCTCGTCTCGCTCATGTCGGCCGCCGCCGCAAGCCCTAACCTAGGGCATGGGCATGGCGATGGTGGCGGCCAGGGCTTTGGCTTGATTCGCGCGGTGGTGGTCCCTGTGGGCGCATTGCAGCAGCCAGTGGCTGCATTGCTGGGTGGTGAGGAGGCTGAGGAGATGCCCGAGGCTGCTGCCACCACCACCACCACCACCACCACCACCACCATTGCTGCCCCCGCCACAGCTGCCACCACCACCACCACCTCCACCGCCACCATAACAGTGCAGCTGTCGCCGGCCCACGAGCTCCTCGCCTACACCCTCGCATGGGCTAGCGCAAGCCCTAACCCTAACCCTACCCCACCCGCCCCGCAGCACGGCGTCAAGCGGCTCAGGGACGCCGCTGCCTCCTTCCCCTCCCATACAACACCTCGTCACCTCCACCGCGACATCAATCGCACCAACAACGCACCCACTACATCAGCATCAGCCCATGGCGAGGGTGATAGCTACAATTCAGCAGCAGCGGCGGCGGAGGAGGAGGAGGAGGAGGAGGGGGGTGACGTAATGATGACGTCATCCCTCGCTGAGTCATCAGGCGTCGTCCTGGCACACGCGGGGGCGGTACTATACGCATGGTGCGCCTGCCCGCACGCGCCGAGGCCACTTGCTTTGCTTCCGAAGCTCCTCCCACCTCCACCGCCACCGCCACTGCCACTGCCAGTCCTGCCACGTGGGCCCCAACCTTACCCCCCCACCGCACCCCAAACCACCACCACCACCACCGCCACCGCCACCCACCAGCCTGTTAACCTGGCAACTGACCAAGCGCCAGCCGCCAGCGACACAACCGCACCCAGCACAGCCACCACCACAACCGCCACAACCACAACCGCCGCCGCCGCCGCAGGAGCCAAATCAGGCGCCGGAGCCAAATCTGGCACCGGGTCCAAGTCAGGCAACGGCGGCAAGCCCCGCCCGGGCGCAGCAGCCCTGCCGGCTGACGAGGCGGCACCCCTGCTGCCGCCCCTGATCGTGCTGCTCTCCACCTGCTCCGAAACCGCTCCCTTCCACCTCCTTACCACCACCGCCGCCGCCACTGCCGCCACCAACGTCAACGCAGCCACAGCCAACGCAGCAGTGTCCCTGCTAGCACCTGCACTCTCCGCAGCCACCACCGCCGCCGCCGCCCTGGCCACACTCGCGACACACGCCAAGTCCCTCACAACCACCTCCACCACCACCACCACCACCACCACCACCACCACCACCACCACCGCCTGGCCTCTAACCACCTCCAACCGCCCCGCCACCACCAGCACCACCGCCGCAACCTCCGCCACCGCACACCCAACCGCACACCCCCATCCTTCTCTTTCTCTGCTACTGCCGGCACCCCCTGCATCGCCGCTGCTGCAGCTGCTTGACCGCCTGGTGCCGCTGAAACAGCGAGAGGCCCTGGCACGTGAGGCGCTGCTGACGCTCCAACCCGGCGCCAACCGGTTCATCTGGCAGGAGACGGGCAAACTCGCCGCGTCGCAGCCGCTGCTCTCCACGGCACTGGCCCTTCTGATGCACGTGTATGGAGCGATGCCGCTGCTCGACCCTGCGTCCTGCTCTGCTGCTGCTGGCGGCGGTGGCGGCGGCGGTGGTGGCGGCGGTGTGCCTGCTGGCGGGGGCAGGAGTGCGGGCGGACGGGGGAGGGGCGGGCAGCAGGGGACAAGGAGGGGTGGGAGGGAGGCGGGGAAGGAAAGGGTGGGGGCAGGGGTGCCGGAAGGTACCAGGCAGCTGGCAGGGGTGCTGGTGCCGAGTTTCCTGCAGCTGGCGGTGGCGTTGGTTGAGGCTGCGTGCGTGGGCGGGGTGGGGGAGGAGGGGGAGCAGGGTGGGGGGGGCGCAGGGGTGGCGGCGGCCGGGGGCCGGAAGCAGAGTAGTGAGGCGGGAGGGGTGGGTGGGGAGGTGGGTGAGGGGGAGGCAGTGTTGGGGGCCGGAGAGGGTGGGGGAGGTGGGGGAAGTGGGGGAGGAGCGCAGAAGATTGCGAGGCTTTGGGGGCCGCCAACGCTGGGCGCCTTGTGCGCTTCCCTCGCCAAGCATTTGCTGTCAGGTGCGTGGTCTCGGTGGGCCTCTGGGCTGGTACCTGCCTGCCGTCAGCCATTGGTGTGCGTGGTTGTCGCTGGAGCGCGCTCGCTGCAGCACGATCATCCGCGCCTTGCTTTGCTTCCCCCATCTCCGCTGTGCCTCATTGATGTCCCGCTGTGCCTCGTTGATGCACCGAATTCGCAGGCGTCGCCTCGCTTCCGGACCTGCTGGGGCCACGTCAGCAGATCCTCGCGCCGCTCCTCCAAATCGCCTGCAGCACCTCCCTCTCCTCCGAAGCCGATGCGCCGCCCCCTCCCCAGCCTCCTCTCACCTCGACCGCCCAGCAGCAGCAACAACAACACCCCTCACACGGCGGCGCAAACGGCGGTGGCAACGCTTCGCAAGGCGGCAAGCCCGGCGGAGCGGTTGTCAAGCGGTTGTCCGCCTGGCAGCAAACCGACCACACCGCGACGCTGGTGTGGTGCAGCCGTCTCATGGCGCAGCTGCTGCGTGGCCAGCAGCTGTCTCAGGAGCTGCACCAGCAGCAGCGGCACCGCTTGCACAAGCGCAAGGCAGGCAGAGAGGGGAGGAACGGGGAGCGCGAGGCGCCGAGGAATGCTGCGCCGCAGCTGCTCTGCTCCATGGTGCTTCTCCGGAAGGTCGGGACGGAGCTCCCGCAGAGCCGACCGGCGCTGCGCGCCGTCACGTTGGAATCGCTGCGCCACTGCGCGTCGGCTTTGCTGGCTTTGGCAGGGGCGAGCGCTTCCGCAGCGGCGCCCTCGGCGGTGACGGCGCCTGTGCGGCAGCAGCGCGGGCAGGCGCAGCAGCAGCGGGCGTCGGGCTTGGCTTCTCGCGGAGCAGGAGGCGCCGCGAGTCGCGCAGGCGCCGCGGGTGGCCCGGCGCCCGCGCAGCAGCTGCAGGGCTTCGCGGAGTGGGCGCAGGTGCCGGGTCTGCTGCCGCCGCAGCTCGCGACCAACGCCGTGTCGAGGCTGCTGGGCTGCCTGTGGAGGCACCTCAGGTGCGCTAGGGGGGCCTCGCACTACTGAAAGGTGTCACGGATGTCACGCCTCACGCTTATTCGCTTGCGTGCGACCGACCAGTTGAGGTGGTAGGGCATGGCGACTGCGCGATGAGCCTGGGAAGTGCCCTTATACGGGTGGTGGTGAGCGGAAAGGGGAGTGGGATGCTGGGAGTGAGAGGGGACGATGGCCATGTCGGTGGGGTCACCACACGCCCCGATGCTGCTGTGCTTGCATCTGTGCTTGCAGGATGCACTGGCACGCTGCGCTCCGATGCTGCTGTGCTTGCATCTGTGCTTGCAGGATGCACTGGCACGCTACGCCCCAATGTTGCTGGGCTTGCATCTGTGCTTGCAGGATGCACTGGCACGCTGCGCCCCGATGTTGCTGGGCTTGCATCTGTGCTTGCAGGATGCACTGGCACGCCCTGCGGGACCTGCAAGCTCAGGCCCAGGAGCGTGAGGCTCCAGGACACTTAGCAGGCATGCCCCAACAGCTGCTGACGTGCTCTGACACATTCCACGCTGGGCTGCTGCCACCTGAGGTGAGTTGTGATGCTGCATAGGGTGGTGGAACAAGGAACCAACGCAGGTGAAAGAAAGCAAGGGTGGTAGTGGCCAAGGGCCAAGGTAGTGGCCAAGGGCCAAGGTAGTGGCCAAGGGCCAAGGTAGTGGCCAAGGGCCAAGGGCGGTAGTGGCCAAGCGGCAGCTGCTGCCACCCGAGGTGAGTTGTAATGCTGCTGGGGGTGGTGGTAGTGGCCTGCAAGCGGCAGCTGCTGTGCTGTGCTGTGGGTGGCAGATCTGTGCTTCCCGGGGGTGGGTTTAAGCCCTAACCCTAGCCCTAATCCTAGTTCTTGGTCCCTCCCGGTATGCATGCTCGTGCCAGCCACTGGCTGACCACACGTGTGTGCCACCGTGCAGG
The DNA here is from genome assembly GCA_004335735.1 of Chlorella sp. KRBP. Classification (NCBI taxonomy): domain Eukaryota; kingdom Viridiplantae; phylum Chlorophyta; class Trebouxiophyceae; order Chlorellales; family Chlorellaceae; genus Chlorella; species Chlorella sp. KRBP. The sequence goes on along the minus strand of QAXK01002221.1, from coordinate 17,487 downwards.
CCCTTCTCATCAGCAGTGCCGCGGTACTCAACGGCGCCACATGGCTAGCAGGCCTCGCCAGCGAACCCTCCCCCATGCCCTCCACCGCCATGCAAAACCCTAACGCCTCTGCCGCGGCACCCGCACCCAGCACGGCGGGAACGGGTGGCGGCGGCGGCGCAGCGGCTACTACCGCGCCGCCAGCCGATGGCGGCGGCCATACAGAAGGCAACGTGCGAGGCTGCAGTGGCGGTGGTGGGGACGACGGCGGCGGAGTGGTGGGAGCGGGTGGTGGTGGTGGGGGGGGTAGTGGGGATGGCGGCGGTGTGGTGGGAGTGGGAGCGGGTGCGGCGACCACCGAGGCGCAGCGGGTGCGGCTGTGGCAGCAGTCCCTGGTGGCACTTCACTACCTGGTGCAGGTGAGCCAGCACAGGCAACCCTAACCCTAGCCCTAACCCTAGGGCTGTTGTGCGCTGCCAACACCAGATGGTCGGCCCAGCAGGTTTAGGTGCAGCGAGGATGTGCGCTGTGTTGCCGTCAGAACAACGATCAAGTGCTGCCTTGGTTGATGCGGCCTGAAGCCCCGTTTGCAAGCTACCACACACGCACTCTCCGTGTTGGCGGCTGCACGACGCTGTGTGCCGGTGTGTCGAGCTTGAATACATCTGGCGCGGCCATCTCTGGCAAGCAGATGAGCATTAGGTAATCACCACCACGCACATAACCCTGGGCTACCCTGTGCGCAGGTGTGTGGGACGGCCGCCTCCGAACTCGCCCTCCTCCTCCACTCACACCAACTAACCCTCAACCACCTCAACCACCTCAACAACCCCCAACCTCCCACCGCCCCCAACACCACCTTCCCTCCACCTCCACCTCCACCTCACCCAGCCGACCATGCCACGCCCAACGCAAACCCTAACCTCAACCCTAACCCTAGGGCTAAGCTGCCGAAGCTTCCGGCGCGTCCAGAAGCCTCCCGAATCTCCCGCGCATGCACTCTGGTCGCCATGGGCACCCTAGCCGCCAGCGCGGCAGAGCAGGTGCAGGCGCAGGTGCGGGAAGCCCTAAGCCCTCACCCCGCCCCATGCGCCCAAACCACCGCCGCAACGCCGGGCCCCGACAGCACTCCCAACGACCCTGCAACCACCGCCGCCGCAACGACAGCTGCAGCAGCCAAAGCAAGCGCCGAAACGCCCGCAACGGCTGCGGTGGCGGCGGCAGCGGGGGGCGGGGCGGCTGCGGCGGGGAAAGCGCCGCCGCAGCAGCGGCAGGTGCCCGGCGGCCGCGCGTTGCTGCGGCAGTGCAAGGTGCTCGACAAGGCGCTTGCTTCGTTCCAGTTGGCGCACCAGGCGCTGCTCATGGGCGTTTCTGCGCCCTTGGTCGCCACACAGGGCGCCGCGCCAGCCTCTGCTGAGGCGATGGAGGAGGAGGAGGAGGAAGAGGTGGAGGGTGTGTATGGGAACGCAAGGGGCGCCGCAGCAGCGGCAGCAGGGGCAGGAATCGGCGCACCACCAGCTGCTGCGACGTCTGGTGGTGGAGGCGGTACAAGTGGAGGTACAAGTGGAGGCGGGTCTCAGCGGCAGCGGCAGCAGGAGCAGCAGGGTGAGGGAGGTGGAGAAGGGGGCAGCGTGGAGGAACAAGCGGGGGAGTGGAGGCGGAGGGTGGAGCAGCGCCGTCGGCACGTGGAGGAGCAGCACCTTGGGCTTCAAGAGTGTCTGCAGTTCATGCTCTCCGCCGCCACGCGCTGCGTCACGGCACCGTGCGGCGCCGTCGGCGGCGGTGGTGGTGGTGCTAGCGGGAAGGATAATGGTGGGGGCAAGGCAGGCAGCAAGTCGAAAAGCAAGGTGGGTGCGACGGCAGCGGCGGTGGCAGCAGCGGCGGTGGGAATGGAAGGGGGTGTGAGTGCGAGGGCGGTGGTTGGAGGGCTGGGGGGAGCGGTGGCGATTCTCCGCGTGGCGGGTGTGGGGGGCGCGGCGGCGGCGGCGTTTGGTAAGGGCAAGGGTGTGGGGGGCGGGTGCGAGACGGCGGAGGGGAGGTGGGGAGAAAGGGCGGGAGCGGGGGCGGGCGGGGTGAGTGGGAGGGTGGCGGTGCCGCTGCAGGGAGGTGGGTTGGGCGGGTTTGGTGGCGGCGGGGAAGGTGAGGAGGAGGAGGGGGAGGAGGAGGGGGCGGGTGTGATGGAAGGTGACCCGCTGGACTTGCTGCAGGACTTGTTTTTGGATGTGGGACGGCGGCGGAACATAGGAAAGGGCAAGGGAGGTGGTGGCGGTAGCCGTGGTGGGGGTGGCGGTGGTGGTGGTGGTGGTGTGGGTGGGGCAAGTGACGAGGACAGCAGTGGGAGTGGGAGTGAAGACGGGAGTTGGAAGGGCGATGAGGGGGAGAGCGAGCGGAGTGGGGAGGAGAGTGAGGGGAGTGAGGCGATGGAGGCGGCGGAGGGTGATGAGGAGGTAGGGGCGGGCGGCGGGGGGAAGGGTGGGAGGGAGGTGGATGAGGGGGAGTTGCTGGCGCTGCTGAGTGGGGCCGCACGGGCGAGGGACGTGGTGCAACGAGGAGGTGGAGGCGCTTGGGGTGGAGGCGGAGGTGGCGGCGGCGGTGGAGGTGGAGGTGGAGGTGGAGGTGGCGGTGGCGGCGGCGGTGCAAGCGCTTGGGGCGGAGGTGGAGGTGGCGGCGGCGGTGCAAGCGCTTGGGCTGGGCAGGGATTGCGTGCGACGCAGCGTGCCTCACCCGCAGCCGCCGCAGCCGCGGCGCCTGCACCTCGCGCCAAGGCCAGCGCTTCCGTGGTGGCAGCTGCAGCTGCGGCAGCGGCGGCGCCTGTGGCGGCGGTGGCAGCGGCGGCAAACACACCGCGGTCAAAGGCCGCAGCTGCGTCGACGCCACTTGTCAAGGCTTTGGTGGCGGCAGCACCAGCGGCACTGCCGGCAGCGACGCCTGCACCCGCACCACCTCAAACCACCACTAGTGGCAGGCTGCAGCTTGCAGTAACTCCCCCTCCTCCTCCCAGCACCACCAATCCCAAGCCGCTCGCCGTCACCGCACCGACACCGCATCCCAGCACAGCCGGCGGTTCGCCTCTGCTTTCGCCGGCTAGTGGCAGTGGTAAGCTGCTTCCTACCATCCCGAAGAGTATGGGCATCCGCGGCCCCATGCGGAGGTCGACATCAACCACTCCTAAAACACAGCCTCCTCAACAGCAGCAGCCGCCGCAGCAGCAGCAGGCAGCCCCGCAACCACCGCCATCACAACAAGCGCCCCAGAAGCAGCAGCAGCAGCAGCCACTGTTGTCAGCGGCAACACACGCGCAACCTATCGTGCTGCTGCCCCCTGCCCAGCCGGCGCTGTTGCAATCGCCACAGCTGCTGACTCGTCAAGAGCAGCAGGCGGGAGCAGGGACGGAGGTGACGGCGGCGGAGGAGGAGGAGCATGGAGGTGAGAGGAAGCGGTGGAGGGGCTGGTTGTGCAGCTGTGGTGCGTGGTGTTTTGCGTCTGGTCTGGCGCCTCAGTGGAGGAGGAGGAGCATGGAGGTGAGAGGAAGCGGTGGAGGTGCTGGTTGTGCAGCTGTGGTGTGTGGTGTTTTGGATCTGGTTTGGCGCCTCAGTGGGCGTATCAGATGTCTCACAGCGCAAAGGTCCCGCAGCAAGAGCAAGTGGCGTGCTTTTTAGCCGCAGGCAAGGTGGTGGTGGTGGTGGTGGTGCTCGCCAAACAGCAGCTGCTCACACACTGCGTGGTGATTCTGACGCTGCTGCTGCAGGTGGTGCAGGTGGTGCAGGCCCGTCAAGCAGCTGCTCACACACTGCGTGGTGGTGGTGATGCTGACGCTGCTGCTGCTGCAGGTGGTGCAGGTGGGACTCCAGGCCTTCCGGTGTGGAGGCCTCTCTGTGCAAGCATCATCCAAGCAGCCTTGGCAAGCGGCACTGAGCAGCAATTTGGCGACCACGCACCAGCTGCAGCGCTGCTTGTTGGACAGGAGGAGCAGCAACAACAGCAGCAGGAGCAGCAGCAGCAGGAGCAGCTGCAGCAGGAGGAGGGGGTGTTGGGGAAGAAGCGTCAACGCCGGGTGCAGCCAGCTCTTCAGCAGCAGCAGCAGCAGCATGTGCTCACCGCAGCAGCTGGGAGCGCGGGAGGATGGCCGTCGGCGCGTGTTGGGAGCGTGGCGGCGCTTGCTGCCATGGTGGGGCGCTTGGCGGGCCAGGCGGCAGTCACCGCTGCAGGTGGGTGGGCGACCGCACGCACACATACGCGCACACACACACTCTGCGGGGCCCACCGCCTGCCGCGACGCACCATGGGCGGCCCAAGCTCCAAGTGGAGTCCACGGGGACCCGAGCAGCATAGGCGGACCTGGCCTCGGCCCTGCGAGCGCACCCCAGACAAGCCACGTACACTGGCGTGATCTTTGTTTGGCGAGGCCTACCTGGCGGTCTTTTGTGATATGGCTGCAGCATCATGGCACCTGTCGTGAACGCCACACAATGGTGATGATGATGGCACGCATTCGCGCGCACACTCGTGCATTCACTGGCGCGCCGCAAGCGCGTCAAGTCAAGGGCTGTGCGATAGTGCTGGATGGTGCACTCCCGATCGTGACTTTTTGCCGTGTGCGCTCATTCCTGCTCTGCCCGTTGCAGCAGCCACAGCACACAAGAGCAAGGCCGCCCCTGGCCCCCCCGCCCGCGTGCCCCTCCCCCTCCCTCTCGCTGCCACACCCCTGCAAGACGACGACGAGCAGGACCCGGGTGGCGGCGGACGCTTGACGACGACGCAGAGGCAGGGCCCAGCTGGGATCAGCAGGGGTGCTGCTGGGGCCGGCAGGGCTGCCCGAGGCCTGCCAGCTGTCCCGCCAGTGGCTGTAGCGGGTGCAGGGGACGAGGACCAGCAAGGCAAGGGTGGCGGCGGTAAAGGGGGCGGCAAGGGGCGCACCCGTGACATGCCAGCCGCACCGGCGGCAGCAGCAGCAGCGGCAACAGCAGCGCCAGCAGCAGCGGCGGCGGCAGCGGGGGTCCTAGGAGTGGAGTTGCAGCCGCCTGGTGTTGTGCACGATGGTGGTGGGGCCAGGCATCGGACCCGCAGCGTCGTCGCGGCATCCTCCCGTCAGCAGCAGGTGCAGCAGCCACAACAACAACAACAGCAGCAGCACCAGCAGCACCAGCACCAGCTTGTGGTGTTAGGCCCGAGCGCCGTCGCGGCATCCTCCCGTCAGCAGCAGGTGCAGCAGCACAAGCTGCAGGGCGAAGGCGCAGCTTCCCTGCAGGCACACCAGCAGCAGCAACAACAACCAAAACAACAACAGCACCAGCACCACCAGCACCAGCAGCTGGTGGTGTTAGGCCCGATCACCGCCGCTGCTGGCTTTTCCCAGCAGCACCAGAAGCAGCAGCAGCAGCATCAGGACAGTGGCCAACCGTCCCTAAAGCTACACCAGCAGCAGCAGAAGCAGCAGGGACAGGGGGGCCAGGGCAAGGGTGGCGTCAGGAAGAGGGCAGCCGGGGAGTACGCGTCGCCAGACTGCCTAGACACGGCGCCTTGGCTGCGGCGCTCGTTTGACGCGGCCTCGACGCCCACCCGCCCCTTCACCCACTTCTCGCCAGCGTCCCCGTCTGGCGCCGGTGCTGGTGGTGTTGGGGCGGCTGCTGTGGGGGCGGGGGCGGGAGAGGCGGTTGTGCTGTCGCCGCGTGCGCTGCGCCATGCGAGGATGAGGAGCGCAGCAGCGGGTGGTGGTGGTGTTGGTGTGGCGGGTTTTGGTGGCGGCGGTGGCGGAGGCAGCGGTGGTGAGGCGGGTGTTGGTGGCGGTGGCGGTGGTGGAGGCAGGGATGGCGGGGGTAGGGCAGGCGAAGCGATCAAGGGAGGCTGGGTGGATGGTGTGGGTGGGGCGCCTGCATTGGTGGAGCAGGAGCACGAGGGAGAGGAGGAGGAGGAACAGCAGCACGAGGTCATGACAGGTGCGGGCGTGCAGGGGAGAGGAGGGGAGGGGGCCGCGCGGGGCACAGAGCAGGCCGCCGCGCCCAACAAGCGGCGGCGCCTGGAGGGGCACACTGCTGCGGCGGCTGCTGCGGCGGCTGCTGCTACAGCGGAAGTGCCTGGTGGGAAGGTGAAGCGTCCGATAGGGCAGCCAAAGGGCTCGGGTAAGGGGCGGGCGGGCGGCGCGAAGGGCCTGGAGCCTGCGCCAGCGGTGGGGGCTGCTGCTGCTGCTCACCATCCTGCTGCTAATTACCACCCTTACCACCCAGCGGGAGGCCAGGGTGGGGAGGACAGCGTAGGAGAGCGGCAAGCGGCAAGCTGCGGTGTGTCTGGGGCGGTGCCAGCGCCGAGCAGAGCAGCAACAGGCTTGGGACGGGTTCTTGCTGGTGTAGGCATGGGACCAGTGCAGCACCAGCAGCAGCAGCAGCAGCAGCAGGAGGTGGGAGGCAAGGGTAAGCGTGTTGTGCCCACGCCGCATGCACCACCCTCTAGCGAGGGTTTGGGAGTGGGTGGGAGCGGCGGTGGCGGTGGCGGAAAGGTTGGGGGTGGGGACAAGGGAGGGAAGCAGGCCGGCAGCGGGGCCGGTGGCAAGAAGACGAAGCCTGCAAGCAAGGTGCAAGCGCAGCTCGGCGAAGCGGTGAGGCGCTCCGCAGCTGCCGCTGCTGCTGCTGCGGAGGAGGAGGAAGAGGAGGAGGAGCTTGGTGACGGGGAGGAGAGTGAGGAGGAGAGCGGCGGCAGCAGCAGCGAGGAGGAGGGGGCCGGGAGGTGGGCTGGTGGTAGCGGTGGTGGTGGTGGCGGCAACGCGTACGTGCGGGCGTGCCTGCGGGAGCGGCAGAAACGGGTGGCGAGGGCGGCACAGCGGCGGCAGCGGCGCCTGGCCGGCGGCGGGGGCTCTGCGGGCAGGCGCTCTAGTGATGACGACGAGGAGGAGGAGGGCAGCGGGGTGGCGAAGGGGAGTGGGCGAGGGCGGGGGAGAGGGAGGGGTGGTAGGGGGAGAGGTGGTGGGAGGGGGAGAGGTGGAAGGGGGCCGACGGTGGGTGGCAAGCGACGCAGGGGCGGGAGTGAGGACGAGGAGGGTGGTTGGTCGGACCTGGATGACTTCATCGTGTGTGGCGAGCGGGACGAGAGCTACTACGCAAAGGTGTTTGCCATGCGGTTCCACGACTGCGGCGGCAGCAGCACCTCGTGCAGCAGCGGGGAAGAGGAGGAGGAGGAGGGTGGCGGCAAGGTGAAGACCAAGGCGCGCTGATGGTGCTGGTGCTGTGCTTTTGTGATGCGCCATTTCAAACTCGCTTTCCACGAGCGAGCAAAGCATCGGTACTCACTGCACGTTTGCGGCCCATCGCCTGCAGCGCTGCAACTCATATGAAGGTGCGCAAAGCGTGCGATCCGGCCAATCACGCGTACGGCGATGAACTCGCAGTAAAATCGCAATTTGCAGGACGCTCCACGCACACTCGCAGGCTCGCAGCGCTGAGCAATGACCACAGCTGTTGCGATGGCGTCCGCTCCTCGCCAGGCTCCGCACAGCGGCCATAAGAGCGCGCCGCTGGGGAATGTGCGGGAGCACGACGGAGACGCAGGCTCCTCAGACGACGACTTCGATGATGACCAGCTGCTGGCAGCCATGGACGCAGCCTCCAGCAGCATGCAGGCCGCACTCATGCGCATCAAGGCCGTGGGCACCACCCGCGCCACACCGCCTCCACCACCGCAACAAGGCCTATGGCGCCCCAGCGGCGCGCAGCACCACCACACCACCACCCTCTCCGCAGGTATGGGGCGGAGGCCACCCCCGCCGCACGTCCAGCAGCCGCCGAGTCCGCGCTCCGCCGACGCAGTCACGCACCTCATGGTGCAGCAGCGAGCCGGCAGTGGCAGCAGCGGCCACAGCGACTCCTTGCCGTCCGTTTCCTCTGCAACAAGCCTCTTCTTCACGCCGTCCTCCTCCTTCCGCTCCTCCTCCCAGTGCCGTCCAGGCAGCAACCACAGCAGCTTCACCACTGGTGCCCCGCCCGCAATGGCCCCTAACCACTACTCCACCTTCCATCCCATACCCAGCACATCACCCAGGGCGGTGAACAACGGTACTGCTGCTGCAGGGTTGCACGGTGCTGACAGCAGTCCATTCGCCGCCGCCCTCCCGCCGCCGACGTGGGCAAACAGCAGCCAGGCCAGGCACGGCGGCAGTGGTGGCAGCGGCGGCGGCAGCGGCGGAGGCCACGGTGGCAGCAGCGGTGGTGGAAGCGGCACCATGGCTGCCCGCGCCACAACGGGGCGGCATGGCAGCAGCGAACTCACCGCCGACCACGCGCCGTTGCCTGGACAGCAGCCCTCCCCCTGCGTCTCCTCCTCTACCAAGTCCTTGGCATCCGGCAGCAGCGACAGCAGCAACACTAGCAGCAGTAAGGCAGCAGGCCGGGGGGACGGCTTGGCATCAGCCGGCGTGTCCACCAGCCCCTCCACCACCACCACCACCACGGCAACTGCTGCTGCCCAAACCAGACCGATCCGAGGACAGGCATCCGCGTCAGCATCAGTCACCATCACGTCACCAGTAGACTCACTAGGCACTACCCCTGGCAGCAGCGCCAGTGCTCCCACCACACCTGCCGCCGCCGTCGCCGCCGCCGCTGCCGCCTCCACCTCACCCAAAGTGCTACGAACGACCGCCAAAGCTGCACCAGGGGCCACCACCACCACCAGTGCCAGCACCACCGCCACCAGTGCCAGCACCAAGCCACTCACCTCTTCCACATCATCACCGACAAAGGCACCAAAGCCCCCGTCACCGTCCAAGGCCCCTCTGCCCTCCCCTGCCTCTCCCACCTCCACCTCTGGACCAACGACTTCTCAAGGTCTGAGAGAGCCTTCACTATCACCAAGCACGGCACACTCGGTTGAGACCCTGCTTGCAGTCGCAGCTGGAGGGATGGCACCGCGCCCGCAGCCGCAACAGCAGCTGCAGCAGGAGCAGGAGCAGGATGCTAGGACGCAGGACCGTCAGTCACTGCAGCTGTCGCCGCCTGTCAGTGGTTCGATGGCTCAGGGTGCTCTAGGGGTTGAGTCATTGCAAGGGGGGGTCAAGTCAGGGTCGCCTAGCAGCCAGCTGGCAGCGGGGCGGCCGCTGAGCCGACTGAGGCGCATGTCGGGCGCCGGCGCAAGCCCTAACAGCGAGGGTTGAGGGAGGAAAGCAGGAAAGGGGTGCCGCTGCATAGCTGCATAGAACCGCCACTGCCAGCGTCTCAGTTGTACGGGTGGTTGGCTCTTCTGTTGCTTCACATCTTGCCTTGCCATCGCTCACAGTCGCATACATGCATGCGTGCATGCATGCTCTTGCGAACCACATCTCTTTTCTGCTGCGAGGTGGACGAATAGCGCAGGGCTCACAAGCCGTGTGTGTGTGGTGAGCTTTACAACTGGTACATCTGGTACAGCCGTGTCTGGTAAGCAGACACAGTGTGTGTGCCACTTGCATGACGGGGCAGCCCGCCGTTGCGTCACGGCATCAAAGCGCAGCAGAGCTGTGTGCCACGGTCTTGGCAGGATTGGCATCATTCGAGGCGCAGCGCCCAGAAGACGCCTAAACATGCATTGAAAGCGGCAAGGCGTGCGGCTGGCTTGCATGGATTGGGGGTAAACTGCGGGGGTGGACTGCGGGGGTAAACTGCGGGGGTTGTGGGTGTGGGGTGCGCCGCGCTGCCGTCGTTTCTGGTAGAGCGGGCCTGTATGCATGCGTGGGCAAAACTCTGGCTGGGCAGGGTGGGAGAAAATCTGCACTATCTTTACTTGCTGCGTCCAGCTCTTGTGCATGCAATGGCTCTCAGCCTCCTCTTCCACCTACTAATTCCGTGCCCTCAATACTGCGTGTGCCACAGGCTAGCCTTCAGGTCTGTGAGCCTTGGTTGCGAGGATTGAACTCTCTCTTCGTTTGGATGTGTGCACGATATGTACAGCGTGCGCGAGTGTACCCCTGAACTTGCATGTGAGCACGCCTGGGCGGTCTTCAGATATGCTGTGCAGAAATTGTGTGGGATGTCGTGTGGCGTGTTTGCGGGATTGCAAATTGCAAATTCGAGTCGATGCCTCTCCATAGGTATACGCACAGGCGCCCAAAGCATGCATGTGGGAAGCCGCTTCAACGTTCAGCGACACCAAGCTGCGGTGTGAAAAGGCGCAGCAGTAAGCAAAATGGGCAGAATGGCCCCGTGGCGCACGCTAGCATTCAATACGAGTCTCCTCTGACTCCCTCAGTGCACCTGCTAGCCGCCAGTGTGTGTGCGTGTGTGCGCTTGCAAACGGGGCGGCCCAGCCGCAGTGACCACGGCAGCACGGATCAGCAGCGAGGACGATTAGGTCGCAGTGTGCAGCATCCGCTGCAGCGCCACCTCTCCTAGCGTGCCTGCTGGCTGCCACTGTGCAGCATGCGCTGCAGCGCCACCTCTCCTAGCGTGCCTGCTGGCCGCCACTGTGCAGCATCCGCCGCAGCGCCACCTCATCAAACGCCACCAGCACCCTCGCACCCCTGCTAGCACTCGCACCCCCTGCCCCCACCTTGCCCGACGACCCTCCTGCGCCCCAAGGCAGCACCCTCCCAGCCGTAGCAAGCGTCGCAGCATCCCGCCCTGCCTGCTCCCTACCCTCCTCAGCAGCGGTGCCAGGGCTACCAACCCTAGGCGTGGCGGCGAGGCCGCCCCACAGCTGCGTCCCACGCTCGGCAAGCACCATGAGCGTGCCACGTGCCAACGACTTGAGACGTTGCGACAGTCCCAAGGGTGACGTCACCGCTTGCCTGCTCGTCCTCCTGCATTGCTCGTCACGCGGCATCACGCCCTCACGTGCTCCCTCGGTCATTGGCGTCTGCATCAGCAGGGCGGGGGCGACGGGGAGAGTGACGGCGGTGGTGGTGGCCGCTGCTGCCGGTATGACAGCGCCGGAGGCAGAAGCTTGGCTGCTAGGTGACAGCCAGGACGCCAGCAGGTCGCCCAAGCGCTTGATGGTCGTGGCCGTAGCCTCCCCCGCTGCCTGGTGGTGAGTGTTCAGGGTGGGTGAGGGGGGGTCGGGTAGGTAGCAGCTGCTGAGAAGCTGGGCGTTGACGCTGCGGGTGGTGCGGCTGGCCCCCTGGCGGCGGCGGGAGCGCTGCTGCTTGAGCTGCTGCTGCAGCGCCCGCATCTCCTGCTTGCTGCTGGGGAGGACCCAGCCGTTCTGCAGGGGAAATGCGCACGTGAGTGGCACGGGCGCCGCTTCACACATCGGGAGCGCGGCAATAAAGCTGTGCTTCCCAGGGAGAGTACGCGTACGTGGCAGGTACGCGCTGCTGGCCCACAGCAAGCGCAATTGGGCAGAAGTCAATGCGATAGCTCACCAGCTGTGCGATGCGGATGGGTTCTGGGACCCACGCCTCGTTGGCGAACCGCTCCGTGAGCCACGCCTGCACGTCCGCGTCTGGCACGGGCACGGCCTTGGGGCTGCCCTGCCACCGCACCTGCAGGCACACATGCACGCAATGCGATTGCTGCAAAGGTGAGCTTCACGTGGCCAGTGCCTGCACAGACGGCACAGATGTGCACTTTTGCCATACATCCGCGCGCGCACCAGACGGACGGGCGTGGGCAGCAGAGCGCCATCCTTGGCGAGCGCATGGTGGCGCGGCCCGACCACGACGCCGATTTTGCCGTCGCTCCTCCGCTTGACGATGCGACCTTCGTGGATGTGGCCATAGATCTTCAGGAGAGGCTTTCGCTCCGCGGCCCGTGCTCCAAAGATGGCCATCTCAGCGCTCGCTTGTTCCTTTTCGCGATTGACAACTTCGATTGCACGCTGCGCGTGTTCCTCTCCTTTTCGTTGCGTCGAATGCAAGCGGGATGCAAGCGGAATGCAAGCGCAAAACCCTAATCCAGGCCAGCTCCACCCAAGTACCATCACATTCGTATCACCATGCCCGCCCGCGTGACCTGCAGCTGCCGCGCCATGGTCAAGCTCTGCGCCAGCACCGCCTCCAGCTTGCTCAGCCCACCCCCCGGCTCCGCCACCCCCTCCTCCTCCTCCTCCCGCCGCGCCGCCTCCTCCCTCTCCCGCTGCTCCCTTTCCCGCCGCTCCTCCTGCACCCGCTCAATCTGCCTGCGCCGGTCCGCCTCCGCCGCGTCGTGCATGCGCAGCAGGCTCATTTCAGCCTGCTGGAACTGCTCCCACGACGCCAGAGCACCACCACCACCACCACCACCACCACCATCGCCCTTGCCAGCAGCGCGGGCGGGTGGCGCGCGCGGCGCGGGAGGCGCAACCACGTGGTGGTGGTGGTGCAGAGGTGGCGGGACGTACAGTGCGGGGTCGCCTCCGTTGCTCGAGAGGTCTAGGAGGCGCAGGGCGCTGCTGGTGCTGAGCTGGAGGGCGGCGAGGATGGCAAGGCGCCCGTCGGGCCCAATCTGCACACATTCAATGATAAAGAATAGAAAATGAAAAATGACAATCGATGCAGCAGAGCCCTGATAGAGTCTAGCGGCCACGACGAGAAGCGAGGGTCGGCATTGATGACATGCTCACCTTGCAGTCGTGCAGGACCAGGCGTTCCAGGCTGCCAGCACTGGGCACCACACCAGCCAGCGCCACAGCCCCCGCCGTGGTGACGGCATTACGACTGAGGTCCAGAAGCTGCACGGTGCAGTGCTGCTTGAAGCCCTGGTTGCCCTGCACGCATGGGGGACGACGTTGACATGCACACCTTCGCACGGGGCGGTCCACCATGACCGCATTTTCGATCATCATCAAGAGCTTTCCGTCCTGCTCGTTTGCCCTTGTGCTGCGGGGCATCTGATACGCCCAAACCAGATGCAAAACACACTCACACGCACACGCACACGCGTTGCCCCCGCGTGATAGCGCAATCGTCGCCCGGAAACGTACTGCAGTGGATGCGAATGAGCACGCCTACGAACACTACGAACAACAACAGCACCACCACCACCATCAACCCTCACCTGCATGGAGCGCCGCATGGTGACGGGGTGGCGGTCCTCAGAGGACGCCAAAGCCCTAGCCAGCGCCGCCACGCCCAGCGGACCACACCCCACCCCGTCCAGCAGCAGCTCCTTGAGACTGGTCTTGCCCTTGGCGGCGGTCAAACCCTAAAACGTGCATGCACCATGGTTCCGAGCGCAGACAGTCATTGCGAATGTAGCTGCTAGAGGCTGGTTGTGCCCTTGGCACCCGCATGACAGTGGCAGCTAGGGGCATGACGCAGTTGCTGATGCTGTGGCATGCCTTCAGCCGCTGCGGCGTGTGTGTGCTTGCTCCACGCCAATCTCCCCAGCACTGAGCCTACAACGCGCGACAGCCGCACTGCGCCTTACCTGAGCCAGCAGCTCCACGCCCACTTCCCCAATCATTGGGTTCTGCCCAAGGTCCAAGTGCAGCAGCCTGCAGGGCGACCCGTTGCCCGGCACCTCCAGCCCTTGCCCCGCGCCATGGTTCGCACCCAGCTTCGGAGGCGCCGGAGGCACCGCAGGCACCGGCACGGGCCTCTCCGCGCCTCCCGGATGCTGCCCCTGCCCCTGCTGCTGCCTTCGCGCCCTGTCAAAGTCGGCGTCGTCGTCAGAGTCGCTTGACAGAGGGTCGAGCGGACCGTGGGGTTGGTCCTGGCGCTGCTGCTGGCGGCGCGAGCGGGAGGCGGGACGCACGCCGGGGGGCAGCTCGCCGGAAAGAGCGGTGCCGAGTGCGGCGCCGACCTCGAGCGCGAGCAGGTTGTCGCGTAGCTGAAGCACCTGCAGGCTGCGGTTCACCTGCGTGTAGGGGGTGCGACGAGAGCACGCACAACCTTGCGGCCCCTTGCATCCTCGCACCCTGCCGCAGAAATAGCCGTGCGTACAAAGGTGGCCGAGGCGAACCGTGCGAGCACGAGCACACAAAACACGCACCTGGAGGGCGCGCGCGATGGCCAGCGCGCCAGGCGTCTCGATCGCGTTGTGCCCCAGGAACAGCCGGGTCAGCGCGCACATCGGATGCGAAATGACGCGCGCCAGGGCCTCGGCCGCAGCGGGACCCGCCTGCGCACACGCCGGCACCATCCATTCCAAGGCACCATCACAGCCCGCTCCCTCCAAGGCAGCAGCTGCCGCCACTTCAATCAGGTCCACGCAGACACCCGGCGGTGACTGCGGACCTGGTCTGGGCTCGTGCCGAGTCTTGCCTGGCTGCGGACCCGTGCTGCCTTGGCTGCTGCGGCCTGAAGCCCCGTTTACGAGCTACACACACTCTCCACCCAGCTGCTCCACTCAGATTCCCAGGCACAAACCTGATTGTCCTGCAGCTCCAGCACCTCCAGACTCGACGCCGGCTCATTGCCCCTGTCCGCCACCACGTTCACCGCCCGGCCCCCCATCAGCAGGTGCTGCTGCTGCACCATGGCGCTCCTGGCCGCCGAGCCCGCCGCCGCAGCCTCGAGTTGACGCAGCAATGCCCCGGCAAGAGCCTCGACGGCGGTGCTGCCGGCGCAGCACCCGTCCAGTCGCAGCACGCGCAGGCGGGTGTTGCCTTCCAGCCCGGCGGCCAGCGACGTCACGCCCTGTGCGCAGCAACGCACATCGCGGCCGCGTTGATCATCAATCAGTGCTGGCAGCAGCTGGCAGCAACGCCAGCAGCTCACCCAATGCCCTGCAACTGCAATGCCTTCCCCTGGCCGGGTGCCTGGCAACAAATGCCACCTCGCCCTGGGTACGCATCGGACAGCTGTCAAACCACGCCACGGGTGCGTGCAACTCACGTCTTGCCCCAGGTCAGGGTTTTCACCCAGGTCCAGCTCCACCAGGCCGCACACGCCAACCTTGCCCAGCAGTGACCCAAGCGCCGTTGCAGCGCCGAGCGCCAGGCCGCACCGCCGCAGCATGAGCTGGGCGAGTGATGTGCGGCTCACCGAGAGCGCCGCCGCCAACGCCTGCACATGCAGATGTATGTTCGTTTGACAGGGTCTGGCTGTGCACGACGCAAGGCAGCGCAAGGCTTTCCATGCCAAGCGCCATCTAGGCGACGACCGATGCAACAACATGCAGATGTATGTTCGTTTGACAGCACCCAATTCATTACCTGGCCGGTGCAAGGCAGCGCAAGGCTTTCCATGCCAAGACACAAGACACAAGACGCAGGAGGTCTTTGGTGACGGCTGCAGCACCACGACACCTGTCGTGAACGCCATGCAATGATGATGACACAGGAGGTCCGTCTCACCTGCACTCCGCCGCAGGCCACCGGGTGCCCGCTCAGCACCAGCCGCACCAAGTTGGTGTTTCCCGTCAAGCCCGCCGACAGCGCCGCCACACCATTAGGGCTTAGCATGGCCGCTGCCGCCGCCGCAGCAGCAGCATGCACCGCCGCGCGGCTGCTGCCGCTGCTGAACGACGGCGACGCTGTGACCGGCCCATGCCCTGCGCGCTTCTGCTGCTGCCGCAATGCGACTGGTGGTGGTACGCCTGCCGAGGGCGGCTCGGGGGGCGTGCTGATGCGCGCCAGCGAGCGAGCGACGGCGCACGTGTCCTCGCCCGCGGCCTGCCCCTGCCCTTGCACGGACGAGGTGCCGCTGGGGGCCGCACCCCTTGGTGAGCGCGAGACGACCCCGCTGTCCGTCAGCCGGCGCGGCGACGACGGCACGTTGTGCTGCTGCGTACCCTGCGCGCCGCCCTTGTCCCCAGGGCCTCGAATGCTGGTGAGGTCGATGCGAAGCGAGACGCCGCCAGCGCTGCCTCTCCGTGCCGCCCCCTCGCTGCTGCGAGGAGGGGTCTGATGCCTCCCCGCCGCCGCCGCGTCCCTACTCAACGGCCTCTGCTGCTGCTGCGGTGCGCCAGTGGCAAAGTCCCCGTGGCGTGGAGGCGTAGGCGTGCGGCCTTGCGGGACGTTTCCCGCCGCCGCCGCCACCATGGCCTCATCAGGCGGCAGGAAGACGATGTGCTGGATTGGGTTGCAGCCTTCGAGCGCCTTGGGGTGCGACGGCGAGAGGTCGCCGTGCGGGCTGCGCGTGCGCAACGCGGCGCCGAGGAACGCGGCGGCGTCGTCGGCGGGGCCTCCGGCGGGGCTGCTGACGTCGATGAGGAACGACGGGCTGGCCCACTGCAGGAAGGCGCCGGCGGCGAGCAGCGCGCGCGCGGGCTGCCAGGCGCCGGGCTCGCCGCTGCGGAGAAGCGCGGAGAGGAGGGCGGCGAGGAGGTGCGGGCGGAGGAAGGCGCGGCAGGCGGCGTTGAAGCCAGCCACGCCGCCGAGCGCGCCGTGCACCTGCGCGAAGCACACGCGGGGAGCGCCGATAAGCATCGCCACCGCAAGGTACGCTAGGGCACGAACGCGGTCCTGCTGCTGATGGTCGCCTGGCGGGTTTCGCGGCTCAATCCTCCCAACGCCGCCTTAAGCTCCAAGCTCGTGCGTGAGAGCTGCACAGGAGAGCTGCACAGGAGAGCTGCACAGGAGAGCTGCTGGCCTCCCTCAGCGGCATGCACCCTCCACCTAGACCCTAAACCGCACCTGCTGCAGGATAAAGTCCATGTCCACCTTGACCCGCGTCGACGTGCGGCTGATGTCCAGGGCCGCAAGCGCGGCATCCACCACCTGCACCACCACCACCACCACCACCGCCACCATCACCATCAGCAGCAGCAGCATGGCATTCACGACCCAGTAGTGCGCTGGTTGCCAAACACAAGGCTGCTACAAGGTCCGCTCGTGCTGTGTAGGTGCTGTTGCTGTTGTTGTTGCTGTTGTTGCATGCCTTCAACGGGGGCGGCTTTTTGGGTTTTAACGTGTAAACTGAGAAGCATCATGCAAGCTTTGCTTCTCACAGCGGTCATGCAAGCAGTGCCGCACCTGCACCACCCTTGCCTCCGGTCCGCCCGCTCCAGACGCCGACGCCGACACTCCCCTTGAGAGCCTCCCTCCCGGAAACAACGCCCCAGCGCCAGCTCCAGAGCTGGAGGTGGAGGTGAAGTCGTGTGAGGAGGAGGAGGCAAAGGCGGCGGAGAGGGAGGATCCGGCCATTCGTGCCAGCGGGAGGCGGGGGGAGCGCGCGTCAAGGCCAGGCTGCTCGTCCATGAGGAGCACTTGCAGCTCCTTGCCCATTGACCTGAGTGTGAGAGTATGAGCGAGTGAATGGGTGAGTGAATAGTGACTCATTAGCGCGTTTGCAAACTTGCAAACATGGTGTCTTGGTGCGAGTTCTGTGGTTGACGAAGAGGGCAGTGAGAGTTGTTAATGCTGACCTGGTCTGGGCTTGTGCCGAACTTGCCTCGCTGCTGAGACGTGCTGCCTTTTTCATGCGGCCTGAAGCCCAAGCTGCGCACACATGTGGACTTCTCCTCTAGCAGTCCTCACCTTGCAAGGTAGGTCTCGTACAGGCACCAGGCCCTAGTCAGCGCCACGGGCTGCGACCAGGGCTGCGTTGCCAGCAGCACCGCCTTGCATGACGCAGCTGTCATGACCCCTCCGAGCACGCGGTCCGGGTGGTGTTTGAATTCGGGGCAGGGGCGCTCGAACTGGGGCACAGCAAACACATCCACCTGCGTCCAGCAGCAGCGGCGGCGG
>QAXK01002220.1:0-16987 GCA_004335735.1 Chlorella sp. KRBP | reverse complement strand
CCCCAACGGTGCCGGCAAGACCACGCTGCTCCAGCTCGCCTCCGGCCGCATGCACCCCACCTCCGGTGTCGTCGGCATCCTCGGGGAGGTCCTCGGCGCCGTCGACGTCTTCGAGCTCCGCCCCCGCATCGGCCTCTCGAGCGCCGCCCTCGCGGAGCGGATCCCGCCACGCGAGCGTGTGCGCGACGTCGTGGTCACCGCCTCCTACGGCGTCGTCGGCCGCTGGCGCGAGGCCTACGACCGGCTCGACGAGGGCCGGGCCACCGAGCTCCTCGAGGCCCTCGGCGCCAGCCACCTCGCGGAGCGGCTGTACGGCACGCTCTCCGAGGGCGAGCGCAAGCGGGTGCAGATCGCCCGGGCGCTGATGACCGACCCCGAGCTGATGCTCCTCGACGAGCCGGCCGCCGGCCTCGACCTCGGCGGCCGCGAGGACCTCGTGCGCCGGCTCGGCACGCTCGCCGCCGACCTCGCCGCGCCGGCCCTCGTCCTCGTGACGCACCACGTCGAGGAGATCCCGCCGCACTTCACCGACGTCCTGCTGCTGCGCGACGGCCGCGTGGTGGCCCAGGGCCCGGTGGAGATCACGCTGACCGCCGAGAACCTCGAGCGCACCTTCGGGATGCCGCTCGAGCTCGAGGTCCGGGGGAGCCGCTATGCCGCCCGGGCCCGCTGAGCCGCACGGGAACGCCGGCCGCCCGCGCCGCGTCCGACCCACGACAGAAAGGGGAGGCCGATGGACTGGCTGACCGACAACGCCTGGCTCGGCTGGGTCGGCGTCGCCCTGGTGCTCGCCGCCATCGAGGTCGCGACCGTCGACTTCGTCTTCGTGATGTTCGCCGGGGGAGCCCTCGCGGCCGCCGTCGCCGCCGCGCTCGGTGCCCCCTTCTTCTTCCAGGTCGTCGTCGCCGTCGTCGCCGCCCTGCTCCTGCTCTTCTTCCTGCGGCCCATGCTCAAGAACAAGTTCATGGACACCGTCACCGACCACCACATCGGCGCCTCCGGCCTCGTCGGGCGCGAGGCCTGGGTCCTCCAGGCCGTCACCGAGACCGACGGCCGGATCAAGCTGGCCGGCGAGACGTGGTCGGCCCGCCTCGCCGAGGGCGGCGAGACCGTGGGTCCCGGCGACCAGGTCCGCGTCATCGCGATCCACGGCGCGACCGCCATCGTCGTGGCCGTCCCGCAGTCCCCGACCACCCCCACCACCTGACCCCGCGCCCCACCGGGCGCCCACGGAGAGGTACACCATGGACGGAATCGGTCCACTGATCGTCATCCTGCTGCTCGCGCTGTTCGCGGTCATCGTGCTCGTCCGCACGGTCCGGATCGTGCCGCAGCAGACGGCGCTGATCATCGAGCGCCTCGGCCGCTACTCGCGCACCCTCGAGGGCGGCATCCACTTCCTCGTGCCGTTCGTCGACATCGTCCGGGCCAACATCGACCAGCGCGAGCAGGTCGTCTCGTTCCCGCCGCAGCCGGTCATCACGAGCGACAACCTCGTCGTCTCGATCGACACGGTCATCTACTACCAGGTGATCGACCCGAAGTCGGCGGTCTACGAGATCGCGAACTTCATCGCCGGTATCGAGCAGCTGACCGTCACCACGCTGCGCAACGTCATCGGCTCGCTCGACCTCGAGCAGACGCTGACCAGCCGCGACCAGATCAACGGCCAG
Organism: Chlorella sp. KRBP; assembly: GCA_004335735.1. Classification (NCBI taxonomy): domain Eukaryota; kingdom Viridiplantae; phylum Chlorophyta; class Trebouxiophyceae; order Chlorellales; family Chlorellaceae; genus Chlorella; species Chlorella sp. KRBP. The sequence goes on along the minus strand of QAXK01002220.1, from coordinate 15,314 downwards.
CTGCGCGGCGTCCTCGACGAGGCCACCGGCAAGTGGGGCATCCGCGTCAACCGCGTCGAGCTCAAGGCCATCGACCCGCCGGCCTCCATCCAGGAGTCGATGGAGAAGCAGATGAAGGCCGAGCGCGACCGCCGCGCGGCCATCCTCAACGCCGAGGGCACCAAGGCCAGCCAGATCCTCACGGCCGAGGGCGAGAAGCAGAGCCAGATCCTGCGCGCCGAGGGCTCGGCGCAGGCCCGCATCCTCGAGGCCCAGGGCCAGGCGCGTGCCATCCAGCAGGTCTTCGACGCCATCCACCGCGGCAAGCCGACCCAGAAGCTGCTCGCCTACCAGTACCTCCAGGTGCTGCCGCAGATCGCGCGCGGCGACTCGAACAAGATGTGGATCATCCCCAGCGAGCTGACCGACGCCCTGCGCGGCATCGGCGGGGCGCTCGGCGCCACGCAGCCCGGCCCGGACGGTGGCGACGACGAGTGGGTCGACCCCGGCGAGAGCGTCGGCAACGCCTTCGAGGAGACCACCCTGGAGGACCCGAAGGCCGCGCTCGAGCGGGCCCGTGGCCAGGCGGCGCAGTCGAGCAAGGAGGCCGAGGAACACGCGGCCCCGGCCTCGCGCGTCCAGCCCCCGGTCCGACCGGGCGCCGACGCGGTGCCGCCGCGCCAGACCCCGCCGCCGGCGGCCCCGCCCGCGGAGCCGACCCAGCCGGTGGCCCCACCGGAGGCACCCCCGGCACCGCCGGTCACCCCGCCGGCCTGACAGGGGGCTGACCCCCTTCCCGCAGACCGGGACCCGTCCCGAGGCACCCGGCCACCCGCACTAGGGTGGCCGGGTGCCCGTCGGTGAAGCCCTCCTCGTCGTCCTCGCGGGCATCGGGGCCGGGACGATCAACACCATCGTCGGCTCGGGCACCCTCATCACCTTCCCGACGCTGCTGCTGCTCGGGGTCCCTCCGGTCACGGCGAACATCTCGAACAACCTCGGCCTCGTGCCGGGCAGCCTCACCGGCTCCGTCGGGTACCGGCGCGAGCTGCGGGGGATGGGTCCCGAGCTGCGCCGGTACGTCCCGATGTCGCTGCTCGGTGGGGTGGCCGGGGCGCTCCTGCTCCTCGTGCTCGACCCCGACCTGTTCCGCACCATCGTGCCGGTGCTCATCGTCATCGGCATCCTGCTCGTGGCCTTCGGCCCCCGGATCAACCGGTGGACCACGGCCCGCCGCGAGGCCGCCGGGGGAGAGGCCCGCGAGCACCGGCTCGTCATGCAGGGTGGGGTCCTCGGCGCCGGTGTCTACGGCGGCTACTTCGGTGCGGCACAGGGGATCATCCTCATGGGGATCCTGGGCGCCCTCTCGGGGGAGTCGCTGCAGCGGCTCAACGGCCTGAAGAACGTGCTCGCGACCGTCGTCAACACCGTCGCCTCCGTCGTCTTCCTCCTCGTCGCACCGGAGCGCGTCGACTGGCTCGTCGTCCTCCTCATCGCGATCGGCTCGACGCTCGGCGGTGTCATCGGGTCCACGGTCGGCCGGCGGCTGCCCAGCCCGGTGCTGCGATCGGTCATCGTCGTCGTCGGCGTCGTGGCCGTCACCAAGCTGGTGTTCTTCCCGTGAGCGTCGTGCGGGTCACCGACGAGCACGACACCCGGCTCGAGGACTACGTCTCCCTCACCGACGTGGCGCTGCGGCGCCGGCTCGAGCCGGAGGGCGGGCTCTACGTCGCCGAGTCCGAGAAGGTCATCCGCCGGGCCCTGGCGGCCGGTCACCGGCCCCGGTCCTACCTCATGGCCGAGCGCTGGCTCACCGACCTCTCCGACCTCGTCGCCGCGGCCGAGCGGGACGGGACCCCGGTGTACGTGGGGGAGCACGACGTCATCGAGCGGCTCACCGGCTTCCACCTGCACCGCGGCGCCCTGGCCTCGATGCACCGCCCGGCCCTGCCGCCCCTCGCGACCGTGCTCGCGGGTGCGCGGCGCGTCCTCGTCCTCGAGGACGTCGTCGACCACACGAACGTCGGAGCGGTCTTCCGCTCGGCCGCCGCGCTCGGCACCGACGCCGTGCTCGTCACCCCGCGGTGTGCCGACCCGCTCTACCGGCGCTCGATCCGGGTGTCGATGGGCACCGTCTTCCAGGTGCCGTGGACGCGCATCGACCCCTGGCCCGGAGGCATCGAGCAGCTGCACGACCTCGGGTTCCACGTCGCCGCCCTCGCCCTGAGCGAGGACTCCGTCGGCCTCGACGAGCTCGCCGCCGACCCGCCGGAGCGCCTCGCGCTGGTGCTCGGCACCGAGGGCGACGGCCTGACCCGGCGCACCATCGCCGCGGTCGACACCGTCGTGCGCATCCCGATGGCCGGGGGCGTGGACTCGCTCAACGTGGCCGCCGCCGGTGCGGTCGCCGCCTGGGCCCTGCGCGCCCCTGCCTGACCTCGGCCGGCCGACCGATCCCGCCATCCTCCGTCCGGCTGGTGTTCGGATTCCGTGCTGACAACGATGTCAGAGGTGTGGTTACGGTGTCGTCAACCGGAAGGAGACGTCATGAGCCAGCAGACCGCCCTCGTCGTCGAGGACTCGCCCGAGTTCACCCGCGTGGCGACCACCCTGCTCAGCAACGAGGGGTTCCGCGTGCTCCACGCGAGCACCGGGGAGCAGGGGGTCGAGGCCGCGAAGCGGTACGCCCCCGAGCTCGTCCTCCTCGACGTGACGCTCCCGGGCCTGGACGGCATCGAGGTCTGCCGCCGCATCCGCGAGTTCTCCGACTGCTACGTCGTCATGGTCACCGCCCGCACCGACGAGCTCGACCGCGTCCTCGGCCTGACGATGGGCGCCGACGACTACGTGACCAAGCCCTTCTCGCCGCGCGAGCTGACCGCCCGGATCCGCGCCATGCGCCGCCGCCCCCGCGTCGCCGCGTCCCCGGACGTGCGCACCTTCGGCCGGCTGAGCGTCGACCCGGTCGCCCACGAGGTGCTCGTCGACGGTGAGCCCGTCGAGCTCACCCGCATCGAGTACGACCTCCTGGAGGTGCTCACCGGCGCCCCGCGCCGCACCTTCACGCGCAGCCAGCTCATGGACACCGTGTGGGGCGGGGACTGGGTCGGCGACGACCACGTCATCGTCGTGCACCTGGCCAACCTCCGGCGCAAGCTCGGCGAGAGCGCCACCCGTCAGGGCTTCATCCGCACCGTGCGTGGTTTCGGCTACCGCTTCGAGCCGGTGACGGCCGACGAGCCGGTACCCGCTCTCGCCCGATGAACGGCCTCGGCTCAGGCCGGGCCCCGGGCGGCGAGCCACTGCCGCAGGGCGCCCTCGGCGCCGCCGGTGGCCTCCAGCACGGCGTCGACGAGCTCGTCCACCGGGGCCTCGGCCCCGGAGCGCAGTGCGCTCTCGAGGGCGGCGCTGCGTGCCGAGAGGTCCTCGAGGCCGAGCAGGGCGCTGGCCGACTTGAGGCTGTGCGCCGCACGGACCGACTCCTCGTCCCCACCCCCGCGCGCCGCCGCGATGACGGCCACCCGCTCGGGCAGCGCCTCGAGGTAGACCTCGACGACCTCCGCCGCGAGGGACCGGTCTCCCATCCGCTCGACCAGGCCGGACAGGTCCGGGACCACCGCCCCGTCACCGCTCATCGCCAACCCCTCTCGACCCGACTCGACACCCAGAGTAGGGCTCGGCTCGACCCGGGGCACGTGCTCCGGACCACCCCCACCCGCACCTCTCCCGAGAAGAAGACAGCCCGATGAACAGCACCGCCCGCCGCCGGTTCGTCCCCGCCCTCACGGCCGCAGCCCTCGTCCTCCTGCCCCTCGCCGGCTGCGCGAGCGGTTCGGCCCACGCGAGCTCCGCGGCCTCCACGTCCGCGGCACCGGCCGCCCCGACCGGGTACACCGTCGTCAGCGAGCCCACCCTGCGGCCGGGCGACCCGGTCCCGGCCCCGAGCGGTCCGGTCGTCCTCACCGTCTCCGGCTCGGTCCGGGACGGGAGGACGGTCTCCCTCGACATCGCGACGATCGAGCGGCTCGGTCTCGTCGAGTACTCCGTCGACGACAAGCAGGCCGAGGGCCACCGCGTGACCTTCCGCGGCGTCCTGCTCCGGACCCTGCTCGACTACCTCGGCGCCGGGACGGCGACGACGCTGCACACCATGGCGATCAACGACTACGGCGTCGACATCCCCGCCTCGGACGCACGCACCTATCCCGTCATGCTCGCCACGTCCGTGGACGGTCGGCGGATGTCGGTGGAGCACTACGGGCCGACGCGGGTCGTCTACCCCACGGACTCCTTCGAGCTCGACCCGGTCGTCTACGACCCCCGCTGGATCTGGCAGCTGAAGAGCATCGGGGTCGAGTGACGTGAAGCAGCTGTGGCTCGCCGAGGAGGGTCGGCGCCGGATCCTGCTGGCGCTCGTCGTGCCGGCCCTGCTGGCCCTCGCGGGCACCGTCACGCTCGGGGTGCTCACCATCGGTGCCACGGGCGCGCTGAGCGACAACGTGCGGATCACCCAGAACCTCGTCGACGGCAACGTCCGCACGCTCAGCCAGGTCCAGCGCGAGCTGCTGCGCCTCGAGAGCGCGCTCCGCTCCTCCTCCCCGGACCCCCAGCAGGTCGAGCTGGCCCGGTCGCTGGCCGCCCAGCGGATCCAGGAGGGCACCCTCGACTACCAGGGCCGCACCCTCGGTGACTCGGCGCTGCTCGGCCGCTCCCGCGCGCTGGCGGCGGGATGGCGCACCGGGCTGGACCTCGCCGTCCGGTCCGCCGTCGCGGACCCGAGCACCCTGACGCCGGCGCGGAAGGAACGGCTCGCGGCCGAGGTGCGCGCCCTCGAGCTGCAGTACAACTCCCTCGTCTCCCAGGCCGAGAACGTGCGCAAGCGGGACGCGGCCGAGGCCAACGCCGCGACCGCCGACCTCGTCCAGGACACCCGCTGGCTCCTCGGCGGGCTGGTCTTCACCCTGCTGGCCCTCGTCGGGCTCGTCGCGGGGATGGTGCACGTCCTCTACGGGGCCCGGCGCGCGCAGGTGGTCCAGACCGCGCGGCTGCGTGCCGCCCGGGCCCAGCTGCAGCGCCACTCGGTCGCGGTGCAGGCGACCGACAACCACGTCGTCATCACCGACGAGCACGGCCGGATCGAGTGGGTGAACGACGCCTTCACGCGGCACACGGGCTGGACCCTCGACGAGGTCGTCGGCCAGGTGCCCGGACGGCTGCTCCAGGGGCCGGACACCTGTCCCGAGACGACGGCGTACATGCGGCGCAAGATCCTGGCCCGGGAGCCGTTCAGCATCGAGGTGCTCAACTACGTGAAGTCCGGGGAGCCGTACTGGGCCTCCATCGAGGTGCGCCCGATCCGCGACGCCGGGGTGGTCACCGGCTTCGTCGCGGTGCAGGCCGACGTCACCAAGCGGCGCGCCACCGAGGACGCCCTGCGCGCGGCCAAGGAGACCGCCGAGGAGACCGCGGCCGCCAAGCAGCGCTTCCTCGCGAGCATGAGCCACGAGATCCGCACCCCGCTCAACGCGGTGCTCGGGCTCACCGAGCTGCTCCTCGACACCGACCTGCAGCAGGACCAGCGCCAGTACGTCCAGACCGCGCACCAGAGCGGCCGGCACCTGCTGGCCATCGTCAACGACATCCTCGACTTCAGCGCCCTCGAGAGCGACGAGGTCGAGACGGAGTCGACCTCGGCCGACGTCCGGGCCGTGCTCGCCGACGTGTGCGCGATGCTGCAGCCGACGGCCGACCGCGCCGGTCTGTCGCTCACCTGGTCCGCCGGGGCCGAGGTGCCGCGGCTCGTGTGCACCGACGTCGTCCGGCTGCGCCAGGTGCTCATCAACCTCGTCGGCAACGGGCTGAAGTTCACCGACCGCGGCGGGGTGCGGCTGGTCACCACCTTCCGCCCCGACGGCGCCGGCGCGGACGGCGCGGGGATGACCGGCGGCGAGCTCGTCGTCGAGGTCCACGACAGCGGGATGGGCATCCCGGCCGACCGCCTCGAGCGGATCTTCAGCCCCTTCCAGCAGGCCGACTCCTCGACCACCCGCACCCACGGTGGCACGGGGCTCGGCCTGGCCATCTGCACGCGCATCGCGACCCGGCTCGGCGGACGCCTCGACGTCGTCTCGACGCCGGGGGAGGGGTCGGTCTTCACGTTCGCCGTGCCCGTCCGCAGCTGCCCGCTCCCGCAGCAGACCTGCCTCGCGGACCCGGCGGCTCCGGAGACGCCCGTCCTGCTCGAGCAGGCGGTCTCCGCGCCGGCGGTCCTGCTCGCGGAGGACGACCCCGTGAACCGGATGGTCGCCCTGCACATGCTGCGCCGGCTCGGCATCGAGGCCGACGTGGCCACCGACGGGCTCGAGGCGGTCGCCGCGACCGGTCGCCGCGCCTACGACATCGTCCTCATGGACGTCAACATGCCGAACCTCGACGGTGTCGCCGCCACCCGGCAGGTCCGCGAGCGGGGCGGACCCCAGCCGCACGTCGTCGCGCTCACGGCCAACGCCGCCGAGGGCGACCGGGAGCGGATGCTCGCCGCGGGGATGGATGCCTACCTCAGCAAGCCCTACACCCTCGCCGACCTCGAGCACGTGCTCGAGGCACCACGGGCCGTCCCCGCCTGAGCGCCGGGCCGCGGCTCAGCGCACCAGCCGGTCGAGCAGCCGCCCCACCTCGGCCGCCGGGTCGCCGGCGGACCCGCCGTGCACCGGCCCGGGCTGGAGGACCGTCGAGCGCGGGGCGCTGATCCAGCCGAACCGCTTCCCCTGCGTGGTCAGGGCGGCGTCGACGTCGGCGGGCGGACGGGCGCACATCGTGCCGACCGCCTCGAGGGCGCCACGGAGCGCGTCGAGGTCGACGTCGGGGGCCAGCGCGCGGACGCGGGGCTCCTCGACGTGCCAGGCGCACTCGAGCACCCCCGCCGACTGCGAGTGCAGGACGACGCCGACGTTGACGCACTCGCCGCGGTCGACGCGGGGGACGAAGCGCAGGACGACGTACTGGTACGGGTGGCTCACGAGACACCCCCGAGCCACGCTGCCGGAGAGGCCAGCCGGTGGGTCAGGTGCTCGAGGTAGGCCGAGCGCACCGTCGCGAGGTCGGGGAGGCTCGCGGTGGTCTCGAGCCACTCGTCGGGGACCTCGGCGACCACCTCGCGCAGGACGTCCTCGGTGAGTTGGGAGGCGATCCGCTCGTGCGCCTCGACCGTCGACCCGGCCACCGGGGCCAGGACGTGGCCCGTGGGGTCGAAGGGCTGGGCGACGAAGCGCCCGACGTCCGGTGGCCGGCTCGGCCAGCCGTGGTGGAACCAGAGCGCCGCGCCGTGGTCGATGGCCCAGGTGCGGCCGTGCCACACGAGGAGGTTGGGGTTGGCCCAGGTCCGGTCGACGTTGGCCGTGTACGCGTCGAGCCAGAGGACGGCCGCGGCGTCCTCGGCGGCGGGCGGGCGCGAGCCGTCGTAGCCGAACGCGCCGGGGAGGAAGTCGACGCCGAGGTTGCGGCCGGGGCTGGCGGTGAGCAGGTCCTGGACCTCCTCGTCGGCCTCGTAGCGGGCGATCGCGGTCGGCAGGTCGACGACCGCCAGCCGTGGGGTGGGAATGCCCACCCGGCGGGCGATCTCGCCGACGAGCACCTCCGCGACGAGGACCTTGCGGCCCTGGCCGGCGCCGGTGAACTTCACGACGTACGTGCCGAGGTCGTCGGCCTCGACGAGCCCGGGCAGCGAGCCGCCCTCACGCAGGGGCGCGACGTAGCGGACGGCGGTGACGAACTCGAGCACGACCTCAGGCTAGTCGGGGGCCGGGCCCGCCGCGCCGCTGGATAGGCTGGGCCGGATGAGCACCGAGGAACGACGACTGGCCGGCCGCTACGTCCTCGACGCCCCGATCGGGCGCGGCGGGATGGGTGAGGTCTGGCGGGCCACCGACACGGTGCTGGGCCGTCAGGTGGCCGTCAAGACCATCGACCTGGGGCGGCTCCCGGACGAGGCGGGCGCCGCCCGCTTCGAGCGCGAGGCGCGGGTGACGGCCGGCATCAGCCACCCGAACGTCGTCACGGTGCACGACACCGGCGTCGAGGGCGACACCGCCTACCTCGTCATGGAGCTGCTCCCCGGTCCCAGCCTCGCCGAGCAGCTGGCCGACGGTCCGCTGCCGGTCGAGGAGGTCGTCGAGGTGGGCCGACAGGTCGCCTCGGCGCTGGAGGCCGCGCACGCCCGTGGGCTCGTCCACCGCGACATCAAGCCCGGCAACGTCGTCCACGCCGAGGACGGGCGGGTGCGGGTCGTCGACTTCGGCATCACCCAGCTGGGGGAGGCCACCGCCGGCCAGGCCCTCACCGCCACCCACACGGTCATGGGCACGGCGGAGTACCTCGCGCCCGAGCAGGCCATGGGCGGACGCGTCGACGGTCGGGCCGACCTCTACGCGCTCGGCTGCCTCCTCTTCGCCCTGCTCGCCGGCCGGCCTCCGTTCAGCGCCGGGACCGCCGTCGCGACGATGATGCAGCACACGCACGACCCGGTCCCGGACGTCCGGGCGCTGCGCCCGGACACCCCGGACTGGCTCGCCGCGCTCGTCACCTCGCTGCTGGCCAAGGACCCGGCCCAACGGCCCGAGGGTGCGGCGGCGGTCGTCCGGGCCCTGGACACGCGCATCGCGCCGGCCGGTGCCGTCGGCGCGGCCGCCACGACGGTGCTGCCTGCGTCCGGTGCGGACCCCACACAGCGTCTCTCGCGGACCGCGGCCGCACCGCCCGTCCTCCCGCCGCCGCTGCCGGTCGAGGGGCCCCCGACCCGCTCCTCGCGCCCGCCAGAGCGCCGCGGGTCCTCGGCGCCGTTCTGGGTGATGGCCCTGGTCGCGCTGGCGGCCCTCGGGCTGCTCGGCTGGTACCTGTTCCTCGGCCCCGGGGCGACGGACGACCCGGTGACGCCTCCCTCGACCGCGACGACGCCGTCGACCTCGGCCCCCTCGACGGCCGCCCCGACGAGCGAGGCCCCGGCGCCGTCGACGTCGGCACCGGAGCCCACCCCGACGCCGTCGGAGACCCCGACGGCCGAGGATCCCGCGCAGGCGGTGCGGGACGCCTCCCGGGCCCTCTCCCAGGAGGTCAAGGCGCTCGAGCGCGACGACGGCATCGACAAGGACGCGGCGAAGACGCTCGACCAGGAGATCCGCGACATCGACCGGGCCCTGCGCGACGGTGACTCCGGCACCCTCGTCGACGTCCGCAACTCGATGCTCGAGGAGTACGGGACGAACGTGTCCTCCGGCGCCATCCCGCCGGAGGCGGCCGACCGGCTCGACCCGCTCGTCCAGACCCTCGCCGACGCCGTCGACACCTACGACGAGGCCCAGGACTGAGGCCGTCCGGACCGGCCCCGAGCGGGCCGGTCCGGACACGACGAAGGCCCCGAACCAGATGGTTCGGGGCCTTCGACCGTGGTGTCCGAGGGGGGACTTGAACCCCCATGCCCGATAAAGGGCACTAGCACCTCAAGCTAGCGCGTCTGCCAATTCCGCCACCCGGACGAGTGGTGTGCGACCGGCCCTGGGGAGGCCGTCCGACGACCCGGAACATTACACGGTCCCCGCCCCGGAACCGAAATCCACCCGGGCGAGCGCGCCGTCCGCGAGGCGGCACCCGCGGTCTACGGTGGACGGCATGACCGACACGCTGCGCCCCGAGGACGAGGTCGTCCGGATCTGCCAGGAGCTCATCCGGATCGACACGAGCAACTACGGCGACGGGAGCGGTCCCGGCGAGGCCGCCGCGGCCGCCTACGTCGTCGAGCAGCTGCGCGAGGTGGGGCTCGAGCCGCAGACCTTCGAGTCCGAGCCCGGCCGGGTGAGCGTCGCGGTGCGCATCCCCGGTGCCGACCGCGACCGGGGGGCGCTGTGCGTCCACGGTCACCTCGACGTCGTGCCCGCGAACGCCGCCGACTGGTCGGTCGACCCGTTCGCCGGCGTCGAGAAGGACGGCTGCGTCTGGGGCCGCGGCGCGGTCGACATGAAGGACATGGACGCGATGATGCTCGCCTGCGTGCGGGACATCGCCCGCCGCGGTGTCGTCCCCCCGCGCGACCTCGTCGTCGTCTTCTTCGCCGACGAGGAGGCAGGGGGCGTCCAGGGCTCGCACTTCCTCGTCGAGCACCACCCCGAGGTCTTCGAGGGCGTCACCGAGGCGATCAGCGAGGTCGGCGGCTACAGCGTCACCTTCACCGGTCGCGACGGCGAGGAGAAGCGCACCTACCTGCTCCAGACGGCCGAGAAGGGCATCGCGTGGCTGCGGCTCACCGCCAACGGGCGCGCGGGCCACGGGTCGGTCCCCAACGACGAGAACGCGATCGTGCGGCTCGCCGAGGCCATCGCCCGGATCGCCGAGCACAAGTGGCCGCGCGAGTACATCCCGTCGGTGCGCACGCTCCTCGACGGGCTCTCCGAGCTCACGGGCACCGGGTGGTCCGACGAGGACCTCGAGGACCTGCTGGCCCACCTCGGCGGTGCGCAGGGCTTCGTGCGGGGGACGTTGCAGGACACCAGCAACGTGACGATGCTCGACGCCGGCTACAAGCACAACGTCATCCCGCAGCAGGCCTCGGCGAACGTCGACTGCCGCTTCCTCCCCGGGCACGAGGAGGGGCTCATGGACACCATCCGCGAGCTCGCGGGGGAGCACGTCGACGTCGAGGTCCTCCACCGCGACATCGCGCTCGACGCGCCGTTCGAGGGCGCCCTCGTCGAGGCGATGGTCGAGGCGCTGCGCACCGAGGACCCCGACGCCGAGGTGCTGCCGTACTGCCTGTCCGGAGGGACCGACAACAAGGCCCTGTCGCTGCTCGGCATCACCGGCTACGGCTTCGCGCCGCTGCGGCTGCCCGCCGACCTCGACTTCGCGCCGATGTTCCACGGCATCGACGAGCGCGTGCCCACCGAGTCGCTGCGGTTCGGGGCGCGCGTGCTCGGACGGCTCATCGAGACCTGCTGAGGGTCCCGGGCCCTCGCCTCAGTCGCCGACCGGAGTGCGGCGGACGCGGATGATGCGGCGGCGCAGCCAGGTCCGGGTCAGCCCTCCCATGTAGATGCGGGTCCGGGCCAGCTCCCAGTGCCCGTACTCGGCGTGCTCGGTGAGGGCGCGCCGGATGTCCGAGCGCTGCACGTCGCGCCCGAAGTTCAGGACGAGGTACTCGTAGTCGGCCACTGACACATTCTGCCCAAGGACCGGTACGGTTCGAGCCATGACCGCTGACCCGCGTGCCGCACTCGCCCGGCTCGTCACCGCCCTGGAGCGGCACCTCGAGGTGAGCAGCACGCGTCGCGGTGACGAGGACCCGGCCGTCGTGGCCGCCTACGAGGACGTCGCCGACGCCTTCGAGGACTACGACGGGGCCCTCTACGACGCCTACGGCGAGATGACCCCGCTCGACCTCTACACCGGGGACGACGAGGACGACGAGGACGACGACGCGGGGGAGCGTCGGGGCTCGGACGACGCGGACGGTGACGACGCGGACGACGACGACGACCTCGACGCCCACGACGACGAGGACGGCGACGGCAGCCGCATCTACTCCGGTCTCGACGACGACTACGACGACGAGGACGACTGAGCGGTCGGCCGTGCCCCGACCGCTCCGGTCAGGAGTGGTCGGCCGAGACCTCGTCGAGCGCGTCGACGATCTGCGGCGGCAGTTCGACGTCCTCGCTCTGCAGGAGGACAGCGAGCTGCTGCGACGTCCGGGGACCGATGACCGGCGCGGTGACGCCGGGCCGGTCGCGGACCCAGGCGAGCGCCAGGACCCCCTGCGGGACACCGAGACCCTCGGCGGCGGTGCGCAGCGCCTCGACGACGCCCCGGGTGTGGTCACCGACGTGCCGGCCCGCGAACCGCGAGAACTCCTCGGAGGCGAGCCGCGAGTCGGCCGCGACGCCCCCGCGGTACCGGCCGGTGAGGACGCCACGACCCAGCGGTGACCACGGGAGGAGCCCGAAGCCGAGCGAGGTCGCGGCGTCGACGAGCTCGCGCTCCGGGCGGCGCTCCACGAGGGAGTACTCGACCGAGTTGGCGGCGAGCGGGACACCGGCCGACTGCAGCAGCGACATCGTCCGGGCGGCCTGCCAGCCGACGTGGTTGGAGACCCCGACGTAGCGGGCGCGGCCGCTCTCCCACGCGTGGACGAGGGCGCTGACCGTCTCCTCGAGCGGGGTGTGCTCGTCCCACGTGTGGGCGAGCCAGACGTCGACGTGGTCGGTGCGCATCCGCCGCAGCGACAGGTCGAGCTGGTGGAGCATCGTCCGGCGTGAGCAGTCGACGACCCGCTCGCCGGAGGCGCGGCTGATCCCGGACTTCGTCACGAGGACGACGTCGTCGCGGTCGGGGCCCTCGAGGAAGTCCCCGAGGAGGTCCTCGGCCAGCCCGCCGGCGTAGCCGTGGGCCGTGTCGATAAGGGTGCCGCCGGCGTCCCGGAAGGCCGTGAGCAGGTCGCGGGCGTCCTCGGGCGGGGTGCGGGTGCCCCAGGCCATCGTGCCGAGGCCGAGCCGCGACACGGTGAGCCCGGTGGCCCCGAGGCGGCGGGTCAGCATGCGGGCGACCCTACCGCCGGGGCCGTGCCGTCACGCGCCGGTGGGCTTGCGCCACACCGAGACGTGGCTCTCGCTCTCGCCCGTGAACGGAGCGCCCCTCCAGTCGGCGGTGCGCCGTTCGAGCGTCATCCCGGCGAGCCGCGCCATGAGGTCGCACTCGGCGGGCCAGACGTAGCGGAAGCGATGACGGCCGTACCGGAAGGAGCCGTCTGCCTCGCGGGTGTAGTGGTGCGAGGTGGCCTGCTGGGTGGCCGGGTCGTAGGTGTCGAACCCGACGTGGCCGTCGGAGACGTCGAAGGGGACCGCGCTCTGACCCGGCGGGAGCCGGCGCAGGGCGGGCACCCCCACCTCGACGACGAAGCGACCGCCCGGTGCCAGGTGCCGGGCGGCGTTGGCGAAGACGGCCACCTGCTCGTCCTGGGTCCGGACGTTGCCGAGGGTGTTGTAGACCAGGTAGACGAGGGCGAAGTCGCCGGCCGGGGGAGCCGTGGCGGTCGCCATGTCCGCGACGACGACCGGGAGGGTGGGGCACTTCGCGTGCAGGCGCTCGACCATCGGTGCGGAGAGCTCGATGCCGTGGACCCGGAGCCCGCGCTCGGCCAGGGGGATGGCCACGCGTCCGGTGCCGACGGCCAGCTCGAGCACGGGGCCCTCCCCGGCCAGCTCCGCGAGGGTCTCCACGACGGGGTCGAGCACCTCGGGGGCGAACATGTCGGCGGAGGCGTCGTCGTACCGCTCCGCCATCTCGGCGGTCCAGAGGTCGCTGCTGCTCATCGGCCCACCGTGGCCGGTGGCGACCCACCGCGCCACCGGATATCCCCGTGCCGTGCCGGCGGGACGGTGGGACCCTCGGTGTCATGGGATGGGACGACGGGTACACGGAGGGCCGGCTGAGGGTGCCCGACGGGCGCACCGTCGCGTGGACCGAGTGGGGTGATCCCGCCGGTCGTGTGCTCCTGCGTGTCCCCGGCACGCCGGGCTCGCGGTGGAGCGTGCGCGCGGACACCTCGCCCTGGGCCGAACGAGGGCTGCGGGTCCTGACGACCGAGCGACCCGGCTTTGGCGCGTCGACCCGGCTGCCGGGGCGGGGGTTCGCCGAGCACGCGGACGACCTGGCCCGCATCCTCGACCACCTCGACGTCGCGTCCGTGCTCCTCATCGGGGGCAGTGGTGGCGCGCCGCACGAGCTGGCCCTCTGCGCACGCCATCCGGACCGCGTCCGGGCCGCCACCGTGGTCAACGGCGCCGCGCCGGTCACGCCCGGGGAGGCCGAGACCACCATCCCGGTCAACCGGGAGAGCCACCGGCTCGTCGCGGACGGCGACCGTGCGGGCCTGGTCGAGCTCCTGCGCCCGGTGCGGCAGGCGCTCATGGCCGACCCGCTGGCGACGTTCACGGGGATGATGGCCACTGCTCCGGCCACCGACGTCGCGACGATCCGCGACCCCGGGTGGAGCGCGGCCTTCGTCCGGTCCGTGACGGAGGCGCTGGGCGGGGGACCGGACGGCTGGGTCGACGAGGTCGTCGCGCTGCTCTCCGGATGGGACGTCGACCCGGCACGGGTGAGCACGTCCGTCACCTGGTACCACGCCGTCGACGACCGGAACGTCCCCGTGGCGGCCGCGCGGCGCCTCGTCGCCCGGCTGCCCGCCGGCAGGCTCGTCGAGTGGCGGGACGCCGGGCACCTGACGGGGTACCACCGGGAGCGCGAGCTCCTCGACGAGCTCATCGCCCGGGGATGACGGGGGAGAGGGTGGTCCAGGAGCTGCGGCCGGTCTGGCTACGGCGCCTGATGCCGGTCGCGCTCGTCGTGGCCGTGGCACCGCCGGTCCTGTCGTGGTTCCTGCTCGGGCGGGTCCGTGTCGGGGACCTCGTGATGTCGCTCTCCTTCCTGCTGGGCACGGCGGTGCTACGGGCCTTGGTTCGTCCCCGGCTGGTCGTCGACGCGGAGGGCGTGGACCTTCCGCCTCGGGGTCGCCGGGTCGCGTGGGCGCAGGTGGAGCACATCCGTGCCCCCGGGCCGTGGGACCCGTCGGTCACGCTCGTCCTCACCGACGGCACCGAGGTCCGGACGCCGTACCCGATCCAGCGCGCCGAGGAGATCGCCGCGCTCGGCGACGTGCCGCTGCGCTGAGGGTCCCCGTGCTGCTCGAGCGGTGGAGGAGCTGAGCATCCAGTGGTGGCCGAACGGGTCGGTGAGGACGGCGATGCGCACGTGCGGTGTGTCCTCGGGGCCCCGGGCCACCGTGGCGCCCGCGCCGGCCGCCCGGCGGCGTCACGTCGGGATCGGACGAGCCCCAGCTCCTGGGAGTAGCACAGGCTGCGCTCGGTGAGGCCGGTGCGAGCCGCCACCTCGCAGATACCCGGTCCGACGTCCCGCTGGGTCCCCCTGTCCTGACGCTAGGACCTCACGCGGCGTCAGGTGCAAGCCCCTGCGCGCGTCAGAACGGTGGGGCATCGGGTCGCGGCGGGCGGCCCGCACGGCGGCGGTGGTGGTGCTCGGGTGGGTCGTACGGACCGGCACGGAGCAGGGGCCGGTGGATCTCGGTGCGGCACTGGACGCGTGGCCCCGCCGGACCGGTGCGGTGTTCGAGGTGGTGCTCGAGCACCGAGTGCGGGCCGTCGGGCAGCACGAGCCTTGGGTTGCCGGGAGGTGTCGGCGGCGGGTCGGTTCCGGTGTCGGGGAGGGTGACCGGGTGGAGCTGGTCGGGTGGGTGGGTGGTGCGGGTGCGGCCGGTGGGGTCGGTCCAGGTC
>QAXK01002219.1:0-14253 GCA_004335735.1 Chlorella sp. KRBP | reverse complement strand
CAGATGCAGATATCGACACATACACTCTCTCACACACACAGCCCACAACCACAGCAGGGACGACACGTGCTGCACGGTCCGCGTGTGCAAGCGCAGGTCAGGTTGTGGAACCTGAACAACATCTGGTGCATCGTGACCCGCAGCCCACAAGCACAACCACAGTCCACAAACACAGTCCACACAACCACAACCACAGCAGGCGTCCAAGGCTGTGGCGGGCGCCCAAGGTGACGCCCAAGGAGGCGGAAAAAGCGCCAGGACCAAGCGGCTGCGCACCGTGTTGGCGTACAGTGGCGCGCTGGCGGAAGGAGGGGCAGCCAGCCTGCGTTCAGCTCACACGTGGGAGAGCAGCAGGACACGTCTACATGTCAGGTCCACATGTCAGCGGCAGCGTCCACCAGGCGCCAAGATGACAGCAGCTGATCAGCTCGACACTCGCTCCTAGAGGTTTCCGAGGTTTCCCAGCCCCCAGCTTGCGCAGCCCACAACACAACACGCGCTCACCAGCACAGCAAAACACGCACAACAGCACAAAACACGCACTCACGTCTTGAAGGTGATGCCCGAGCCCTGCGCCGACTCGGCCGCCGGCACCACCCCACCCGCCGCCGCACCACCACCACCACTCCCACCACCGCCCCCGCCAATCGTCAGGCTGCCCCCGCGGCTGTTGCCCGCCAGCGACGCAGACGACGCCGTCTCCGGCATCACGCTAGGGTTCACTGCCCTAGCCGCCACGCCCGCTGCCGTCACCGCACCACCACTACCACCACCACCACCACCGTCCGTGCCCGCCGCTTCTACCGCTGGCACTTCCAGCGCAGTGGCGAGCGTCGCCGTGGCCATTACTGTGTCCGAGGGCGGCAGCGGCAGCGCAGTGGACGTGGGCGGGAGCAGCGTGTCGGGTGCGGCGCCCGTGGCGGCCACCCCTCCGCCTTCCATCAGAGCGAGGGTGGCGGCGGCAGCACCGGAAGCGCTGGCGAAGAGAGAGGTGTTGCGGCGGTGGCCTGGCGCGGGATGGTCGGGGCCAGGTGCTGCGTTGGAGTTGGAGGAGTCCGTCGCACCCATGCTGGTGGTGGCCGTGGCGGTGGGTGCGGCTGTGGTAGCGGCGGCGGCGGTGAGGGCGGCGTCGGGTGCCCATGTGTTGAGGGAGGTGGTGGCGGTGGCGGTGGCAGGGGCGGCGGGGGCGGGGGCAGGCTGCGGCGCCCAGGTGCTGAGCGAGGTGGTGGGTGGGACGGTGGTGGCGCTTGCCGTGGCTGGAGTGGCGTGGTTGGTGTTGGCGGCGGGGCTGGCGGGCGCGCCGGTGCCGCCGCTGCTTGAGGAAGCGCCGGCAGCGCCGTTGGCCGGCGCCACGGCAATCGCGTACGGCGCGGAAGCGGAAGCGTCCGCCGCGGCGGCGTCTGCCTTGCCCTGCCCGTTGACGGCTGTGCTGAGCGCGATCGCAGTCGGGACGGCGACCGCCGCGCCCGCAGCAGCAGCGCCGGCGGCTGCGGCGGCCGCGGCGGCGTTGGTGGCGTTGGAGCCCGTCTCGATCATGATGGTGCTGCGGACGACGCCCATGCCGGCGGCGGCTTTGGCGAGGGCCTTCCTGGCCGCGTCGCTCTGCTCGCCGTTGCTGTCGGTGTGCTTGATCGTGTGCGGGGCGTTGGGGCTGTCGACGCCGTTGGATGCTGTGGTGCCCGTGGCGGTGCCGTTGAGGTTGAGGGGGTTGCGGAGCTGGGCGGGGAGGAGGCGGTGGATGGCGTCGATCTTCCAGAGCCAGCCGCGCAGGGACAGGTGCAGCAGCATGGCGAGGAAGGGGCAGACGACCCAGAAGGAGATGATGGCCTCCAGTGCGCCCGCGTCCTGCGTGGTTAGGATAGGGAATGAGTCAGGATAGGGAATGAGTCAAGGGTGAGAATGGGGGTGAGTGCATTTATCGGGAGGGCAAGTGCGTTGACATACAGGCATGTAGTAGGCGATGCTTGAACAGGTGATGATTGAACAGGCGATGATTAAGTAGGCGATGATTGAATCCAACGACGTCGTGTGTAAAGGTGCAAGGCAGGCGTGGGTTGCGGATCAGATCTCAGAGATGCGCACGGTTAGGGTTAGGGTTAGGGTTAGGGTTGCCCATTAGGTTGCCCCCTAACTCACAGTGACGGGAGCGATGTATGGATCGTACGGCGACATGCCCCATGGGATGTTGGCAGAGTCCACGGGCACGAGCACTTGAGGGAAGCGGTCGGGGTTGAGCCGCACGCGTAGGGTGCCGTTGGGACCCACCACCACCTGGCTCGACTGGCCGTCCTTCTGCGCACAGTGGTGCAAGCAGCAGGCACGCGGGTTGCGGTGTGCGTGGCATGAGCATGCAGGAGGAGGGACCCGCACAAGAGAGCGAGGAGGGACCCACGCAAGAGCAAGAGAGCGTGCTCGTCTTGTGATGCCCGCAGCAGACCTGCTCTGCTCCTCGTCATTTCCTGCAGGCTGATCCTCAAAGGTGGGGAAAAAAGACGTCCTGCAGCCTCTCCACCCTCTGACACAGCAAACAGGGCAACACGCCGCATCCCTCTCTCCCCTCCCCACTCTCTCCCCTCCCCCTCCCATCAGCTGCCCCTTCCCCTCCCTTCAGCTGCCCATCCACTCACCCAGGTAGGGAAGAAGACGTCCTGCAGCGTCTTGTTGCGCGCCAGCTGGGGGACGCCGGTGATGTTGATGTAGGCGTTGTTGCCGGGGCCCTGCCCGGGGCGGATCGTGTTGATAATGACGATGGAGTCACCACGCGCGAACGCTGCAGACACACGTTGGGCAGCGGAATGAAAGTGGAAGAAGCGTGTGAGAGAGAGAGAGAGGTTGGGGAGAGAGAGAGGGAGAGAGAGAGAGAGAGAGAGAGAGACAGAGAGAGAGAGAGCACAGTGCTGCCACGCACTGGCAGGTCGAAGGCTGGTCGAAGGCCTGACTCATGCGGATGACTCACCGGTGACGCTGTCGTTGTACTGCCCGGCGTCGTACCCCAGGACCGTCAGGTCGTACGACCACACCTGCTTTGCCTTGCGCGACCTGCACGCACAGGGGGGGCCATGGGGCAAGCTTGACGCACGTTGCCTGAGGGCCCTGCAAAATGCAGGCTACGCTCAGCACATGCAGGTGCATCGAGGCAGTGGGTCGTAAGGATGTGAGGCGAATTGGTTTCCAACCGCACCAAGTTTCTAACCCTAGCCCCGACCCTAACGCTCACTTGATGAGGACGCTCATGAAGCGGTACGACTCGCTGGCCTCAATGTCGTAGCCCTTGTTGGTGTAGTGGCTGAAGCCCATCCAGATGGGGTCGCGCTGGCCGTGCATGGCGAGCTCCCCGCCTGCAAGAGGGCGTGAGTGTGGTTCCCGTTTGCGTGTGTGAGTCTAGCATACAGTAATGAGGCTTTAGTGCCTGGTTGGAAGGTCCCCGCCTGCAAGAGTGCGTGGTTCGTTTGCGTGTTTTGCGCACAGCCAAGCCCAGGTAGCAAGGATCAGCAGCAAGGTTTGGCACCTGGGAAAAGCGACGCAAGTCAGCCAGCGAGCCAGCACAGAGCAGGGCAGGGCAGCCGTTGGGGTGAGCATGCAGTGGAGAGCGTGGCCGGCGTGCTCAGCACAGGCACAGCACGCCCAGCACGGGCTCAGCATGCTCAGCACACAGTGTGCAGCGCTCACCGTAGTAGACAATGGCGATGCCTGGCTGGTATAGCGACGCGACCTGGCCGTTCCTGCATGCAAGCAAGCAGCACGCGGGGCAGCAGCACAGGCGCAACTGAGCTAGGGCCTGATGGGGCATGGCAAGGCAGCGCCGGAACAAGGAACAGGGAGCGCCGGAGGTGCGTGATATACTCCCTGTCACACGCACAGGCGAGCCGAGCAGAGATTCTGTACTCGTTTAGATCATGCGCAGTGATGACGCACAACCGAGTAACAAGCTGTGGCCGCAACTATGGACCAACAGGTTGGAAAGACAGCTGCCGAGAACAGAGCGCTGCACTCACTGGAACATGCGCATGTCGTCGTTCTCGCACAGCTGCCGCGTGTTGTCGTGGTTCTCCAGAAAGTTGCCAAACAGGTGCACGACGTCGCTCAGGTTGCCGTTGTTGGGCCCGAACATTTCCACGTTCTGCAGGCGGGCACGGACGTGGCGGGAGGTGCAAGCGCAGCAGGAACTGCGGTCAGCGGTCTTGCCGTTGTTGTTGGGCCCCGTGCTGCGCGGGGCTGGCGGGCGGCACATCAGTGTGCCGGCTGTTGGCAACAGCGCAGACGTCAGAGGCGTTGCCTGTGCATGGCGTGCCATGCGTGACAGACTGTGGCCGTGACGGCGGCACCAACGCACAGCAGCACACACACATGCTTTGCTTGGCGAGTTCCTGCCTGGCGATCTTTTGTGGCCGCTGCAGCATCATGGCACCTGCCGTGAACGCCATGCAATGATGATGATGGTGATGACGTGCGGTACACGCGAGCTCAAGTGAGGGCTGGTGCGCCATCGCCCCGGTGTGCACGTTGCCCCATACCTCACCAGATTGGCGGCATCGATATACGGCTGGAGTTCGTACTTTTGGAAGGCGCCGGTGACGCTGGAGAAGAGAGGGAAGTTGAGAGTGGAGTCGAGCGCGTCGGCCCGCAGGCGCTGCTGGATGATGTTCGGCGTCGACACAAACTGCATGTGTGCAAAGGGGAGCAGCACAGGCGGCGCAATGATCAGCGAATGGCGAGGGCGCGTACTGTGTGCGCAGAAAGCAGGCACAGCAAGATGCCACCAGCAGCGTGGGAACACACCATGCACGCGCAAACCAGCCCGGGGCACAGCCCCCCACGCACAGCCCCGAAGCACGCGCGTTTGCACAGCCCCCCACGCACAGCCCTGAAGCACTCGCATTTGCGCAGCCCCCCACGCGTGCGCATTTGAACCAGCCCCTGGCGCAGACCCCACGCACGCGCACCTCTCCAATGGTGAAGACGCTGGTGTTGCCCTTGAGGTCCGCCAGCCATGGCACCTGGATGTGCCTCGCCGCGTCCACACGGTAGCCATCCAGCTGCAGCGACGTCACCCTGCACGACGACGGGGCAACCACACAAGCAGCATTCTGTGTTTGTGAGTAGGCGTGCAGGCGCCGGCACCAGCATTCATGGTGGGAAACCCGAGCACGTGATCCTGTGCGCAAGCGCCGTGGCTGCGCTAGCGGCGGTGTCAGGGCAAACTCTGGATAAACTCTTTCGACCCCACTACGGGCCGTTGTTGCGCACTGAAGCGCCGAAATAGTTGTGAGCACGCACTCGTCAACTATGTCGCTCAGCCAGGCTGCTCGCACACAGCCAGGCTGCTTGCACTCACATGCTAAGGTGCGTCTGCAGCAGGGGCGTGGCCACTTGGTCCAGGTCCTGGTTGAGGTCTGGCAGCTTGGACAGGCGGCACTCGCGCACCGACTGGTCGTTGTTGTCAAAGTAGCCACACGACCCCACCTTGCAGCCTGTGTCGGAAAAGGAGGCACACACACAGGCAAGGCCCTTGTGGGTGCTAGCTGCAAAACAAACAGCCACACGACCTTGCAGTCTGAGTGGGGAATGGCGACACATGCATGCCGTGGCTTCTGATGCCCCTCAGGCGTCATGGGATTACACAGCTCCCAACCAGCGCAAATCAGCACACGCAGCCTTGTTGGCTGCTTGTACGAGGTGCACAACCAAACACCAACACGTGCGCTCACCGCTGCAGCCGTGGAAGTTGTCCGTGTCGCTGAACGTGACGATCTCGTCCAGTGGCCCGTAGCCCACGTGGTTGGGCACTGCACGCACATATGGGTTACGGTCAGCAGCACAGAGCAACACTGGAGCCTCTCCACCTGCCTGTGGCTTGTCATCTGACGCGCACCTTTCTGGCCCCTGAGGTGGAGCCAAAAACGGCGCGCCGCTGTGCGTGGCGCAGAGCTGCGGGACACTTCGTCCTGACATGCTGACCCTAGCTGTGCCCACGGTGTTTACGGATGCTGCAGCGTGCGAAGCAGCTTGGGCCATTGCCGCCCGCAACCCTACACTCCCCAGCCGTGAGCCTGCTCCCACACGCATGCACTCACCAATGTCGAGCATGGCCCACATGCCGAGGTTGTGCATCTGGTCAATCATGTACTGCAGGTCCTCCTTGGAGCCAAACACGCTGTTGGTGGCGTTGAAGTCCTTGGGCCTGCGCGACGCGCGGCAGCAGAAAGAAAGCATCGCATGTTGCTGGTTGTTGGGGCGGCACGCGTCAGCGCAGAGCCTTGCTAACAGAGTGCTGCATTGCATTCCCCCAGTGTCAGCTGACGCCCTGCTTGCCGCTCCCACGAGTTGTTGGGCACCGCAGAAGTGTGCACGGCACAAGAGGACCCACCAGTAGCCTGCGCGGTGCAAGCACAGAGGCGACAAGAGCGTCAGTAGCACGGGGACCAAACTGGACATGCTGCGCCCTGGCTGCTGCTTGCTGCTTGGTTCAACACCTGCAAGGCGTCCGTCACGCTCGCTCACCGTGGAAGCCGTCCGGGTACTCCCACGACGGCCCGATCGTCTGGGCGTAGATGGGAGAGAACCAGATGGCGTCGAAGCCCATCTTTTGGATGTAAGGCAAGGTGTCCGCCACTGACTGCAAACGCAATGCGTGCAGGACGCACACACATGGCGCGCAGCCCGTAGAGGAAGCCGTCGCTGGCCCCTGCAAGTGCCGTCGATGCGCGCTGCCTGCCTGTCGTGCAAAGAGAGTGCTGCCCCTGGTCTGCAGCGACTGCGTGCACCAACGCGGCCCAAGGCCGGTCCCGCCCCACCGCAGGCGCTGCCAGCTACCAGAGCAGCTCGCTCAAAGCGTGGCGTAAGCGCAGGGAGCATGATGGCGATGCCCGCTCGCCCTTGAAGGCGGTTCCTGCCCCCAAAACATCGTGAGTGCCCCGCACAGGCGCGGCGTGACGCCAGCTCGTCCCCGCAGGGCCCCCCGCTCCTCACCCTCCAGGTGCCACCGCAGTACTCATTGAAGCCGTTAGGGCAGCGGTTCCGCTTGCCACCGGGTGGCCGCGTGCGGTCCGTGAGCACCTGCGAACAGCAAGACCGCCATTCTCGAGCAACTGTGGCGTGCGCTCCCAGACGCGCTGCGACCTCCATGGCATCGCACTACCCCGTGCCTGGTAGATGGTGCGCGATCGCCACTCCGTCTTGTTCGCCGGAGGAGCCCAGGTTGACAAAGTGGCGGAACCCAGGCCCGGCGCGAGAAGCAGCAAGCACGCTGCTAGCTGCAGCATCACCGACATCGCACCAGCGAGCTGGCCCATCGCTGCTCTGCTCTTGTGCTCTGGATGTTCGCACATGCTGGCGTCCGGATACACTTTGCACGGTGTCGTGCGCGAAAGATCACATCAGTAGTCAGAGCCAGCAGAGCCTGCAGAGGGGCCCTGCATCATGAGAATGTCGCGCGGAGAGGGCCCCGTCTTGGGCACGGCCCAGCGCGCCCGGGCCGGCGGCGTGGACGAGCTCCGCGCACGTGCACCCGTGCCGCTGCCGCCGCCAGGCTGCACTTGGGGATCCTGCGGGTGGAACGTCAGCACCCCCGCCATGCTGCCACCCGCACAGAGCCCCACCACGTCCCTACCCTCCGCCCGCCACTCGTGGCTCAACGGTGTGGCCCACCCCCCCTCACTAAACGAGGCGTCCCTCCCAGCAGCCACCAAGTCATGATCGCCATGGTTGTCCGCACCCGGCGTGAACCCATCATCCTTCCCTGCCCCATGCTGCTGCTGGTGATCGTGCCCGTGGGCGTAGTGATCACTGCCGTCGTCGCCGCCGCCGGGGCGGCGGTGGTGGTGGGTGTGGTTGGGGTCCCTGTGGGCAACCTGCTGCTGCTGCTGGTGGTGCTGTTGGAGGTCGTCCAGCTGTTGCCTCAGGTAGCGCACCTCGTCGTGCATGGCGTCGGCGTCACGGCCCACCTGCGCCAGCCGGTGCTCCAGAGCCACGCACTGCTGCTGGGCGGCCGACGCGCGCTGCTGGGCGGCGTCACGCTGGGCCTCGGCGCGCCGCAGGGAGGCCAGCGCCCGCGCAATGGCCTGCATGCATCGTCATGGCAAGCCAGGCTTTTCGTTTGCTTTTGGGTAAGCGCGGGCGTGAAAGTGCAAGCTTGCACCCAGGCCGCCAAGCTCCTGCTGCTTGCTCACCCTGTCCTGTTCCCGCATGGCCTGCATGGCCACGTCCAGCTCCTGCTGCTTGGCCGCGCCATGGCCCTCGCCCTGCTGCTGCTGCTGTTGCCATCGGGAGAGGAGAGCGTTGCAGCGGTCCTGCACCACCTGCGCATGGTGGTGCATCACGCCCACACACTTCACAGCCAGCACCTTGCGCGTGCGCTACGCCTGATGTGCCACTCATTCCGGAAGCACCACCATCCCGCACCATCTTTCACAGACGGCACACCTCACTGGTGCACCAGCGCACCTTGAGGTCCGTGGCTAGCAGGTGGTGGTGCTGCTGCAGGTGTGGCACCGGGTCCGACTGAGGCCCCACGACGCCACTGGCTGCTGCTGCTGAGCCACCCACGCCGCCCGCGCCCTGCTGCTGCAAGCTGCTGACGTCGCTGCCGGCCACGCCCAGACCCAAGCCCTCACACCTGCACGTGGGCATGACGCAGCACAGCACAAGCGCGACATGGTTGCCATCGACCGGTCATGAGCAGAGCGCAAGGGAGCACGTGACATCAGAGGGAGCGTCAGGAGCGACGCAACGCACCAGAGAGCAATGCATCGTGGCTACATGCCCTACCTGGCCAGCAGGCGTGTGAGGTCGCGCTGCAGCTCAGTGCTGCGCGCCTCGAGCCTGGTGTTCTGCTCGGCCAGCGCCGTGCACCGTGCCTCCGCCTGCCTCTGCATTGCATTGGCATTGGGAGCTAAACTTGGTGACTTGTCGTCGTGCGTCGTTGGCGCGTCCTCATCGCGCACGTGCGTGCAGGCGCATGGTCACAACTGACTATGACGCCTCACCTTGGCCCGCGCTAGCTCTTCGTTCTGTTGCTGCAGTTGTTGCTGCGGCGCCAGTGACGATGACGACGGCACACCCGACCCGGAAAGCCGCAGCTGCCTCGCCCCGCGTGCTGCCTGCTGCCGCTGCTGCTGCGGCGGCGGCTCCTCCCCAGCAGCACTAAGGCCCGCTGCACCACCACCACCAGCACCGCCACCACCACCACCGGCGTTGCTGGTGTGTGATGACGCCATGACCTGCGCCAGGCGCGCCCTCAGCTGCTCCACCTCCTGCTCCCTGCGCTTGAGCGACGCCTCTGCCTGTGTGACGGCGACTGACAGCTGGCGGATGCGCTTGCTGTCTTGGTCCTGGCGGGTGGCGGCGCCGCTGCTGGCCTCCTTGCTGGCCTTCTGCGCCTGCCGGACCTGCATCAACAGCAGCACCGTGCATACGAGGAGCGTGTAGGGACCAGGGAGCAGTGGGTCGTGTCGCGGGTCTGGTCACGACAGGACGACGTGGGCAATTGGCGGCACCTGCCTTGATTTCGAGATTGCCGTTGGCGACGTGCTGCTCCTGCAGCTTCTCCTCCAGCCGGTTGCGCTCACGCTGCGCCACCTGCACGCAGTGTGCAGCCGCGAGGGAACAGCGGTCAGGGGCGCGGTGCACTCGCGTGGTGCGCCCGCCCGCTGCACCATCGCGCCGATGGTGGTGTGCTGACCTGCACGTCCATGCGCAGCTTGCGAGCCAGGTCCTCCAGCTGCTCCCTGGCCTCCCGGTCCTGCTGCCGGCCCTTGACGAGCGCGTGTAAACAGTTGACCACGCCCGCCACGTCGGACGGCTTGCTGCTGAACAGGTTGAGGGACGCCGGCATGCCCAAT
The DNA here is from genome assembly GCA_004335735.1 of Chlorella sp. KRBP. Lineage (NCBI taxonomy): Eukaryota > Viridiplantae > Chlorophyta > Trebouxiophyceae > Chlorellales > Chlorellaceae > Chlorella > Chlorella sp. KRBP. The sequence goes on along the minus strand of QAXK01002219.1, from coordinate 4,414 downwards.
CCTGCGGCACGGAGCACCGCACACTGTGCCGCAAGCTTAGGGACAGGTGCGGACGCAACGTGCCCAGCGGCCGCTGCACGCACCGGCCAAGGTGGTCAGGAGATACTGAGCAGCAGACTCTGCGTTCCCAGCGTTCGCAAAGTCCGTAGAGGCCTTGAGCTGAGCGTCCTGGAGCTGGGCCAGGTCGTCTTCCCACTGGTCCTCCTGCGGAAGGCTCTCGTGGTAAACGACCACGGTTCACGCATGGCACAGACGATGGGAGCGCGCTACATGCTGCTGCTCGCCTGGAGCGCACCTGGAAGCTCTCCATCGCGTGCGAGCTGTTTACGCGCAAAACTGCGATTGGACGCAGGGGAAGCAGGGCTGAGAGGAAGGCGAGAGGACTGTGTGCTAGCTCTCCATTCGCCGAGTTTGCGTCGTTCGGATGTGCTCTGCTCTCGATGCTGCTGGGGACCTCCAAAGTGAAATAGAGACAGCTTGCAGAGCAGAGCAGAGCAGACACATGGCTCGATGGAGCCTCTATGACGCCAGGTGGGGAGCAGCGAGGGTCGCCCGCACGCCTCCTGGTCACCCAGCGCGGCGCTTCCGCCATCCCGTGCGCCCGCTGTGCACGCTTGTGGCCATCTTATGCGGGCTTGGCAAGCTGCGCGCACGGCAAGGCAGATGGCGCAAGGTTACGTGGGGCACAGTCCGCAAGACGGCCACCATCACACGTGCCGTCGCACTGTCACTCACCATCATGTTGACGAACTCCTCGTAGTTGACCTGCCCGTCGCCGTCCACGTCCGCCTCGCGGATCATCTCCTCCACCTCCTCCTCGGTAAGCTTCTCACCAAGGTTGGTCATGACGTGCCGGAGCTGCGCAGGGCGTTCGGTGTGGGAGCAAAATGAAACAAGCGTCAGACGACGAGTGCCAGGAACAAGGACGGCAGGCGTGGTGGGGACTGAGAACATGTCAAGCACTACAGCGGGTGGCCATGATCCAGGACAGCAAACCGGCCTGTGCGGCACTGTGGGCGACCGACCGGGCTAATCTCGCCGAGAAGGGCCACTCGGGCACGTTCGGTCGCACGCAGCGGCTCTCCAGGGCTAATCAGCGCAGAATAGGGCCTGGTGACTTAACAAGTTGCGCGCTTGCTGGCAGAGCGGCATGCGAAGGGCCCACATCGCACTGCACAGCCACCCACGCACCTCTGCTGCTGAGATGTACCCGTTGCCGTCCTTGTCAAACACCTTGAACGCCTCCTTGAGCTCGTCGTCACAGTCCGTGTCCTGCGGGAGAGCCAGAGCGGGTGCAGCACGCACGCACATCGTGCTCACGTCGCCCTGGTCGAGGCCCATCGCAGAGTGCTGCATCCACCGAGTGCTGCAGCCAGGTGCCCGTCTGCAGAGCAGCGCACACCTTCATCTTCCGTGCCATGAGTGTGAGGAACTCGGGGAAGTCGATGGTGCCGTTGCCGTCAGCGTCCACCTCATTGATCATGTCCTGCAGCTCGCCCTCGGTGGGGTTCTGGCCCAGCGAGCGCATCACTGTACCGAGCTCTGCGCGGGTCGGATGGTGCATGCAGAGCGTGCGGCGGTGTGGTCATGGCACCATATGGGAGATGCCGCGGGGCGGGTGGACGTGCGCCCCATATGGGGCCCCCCCTGCGTGCCGTGGGCACTACCCCCAAGATCAGGCTGTGCGTAGCAGCTGCGGCCCTTAAGCGCTGCAGAGCTCTCCCTGGACGGGCTTCGCTTGTTGATCCGGCACCCCTCCTGCCAGCCTCCCCAGGACGCCCTGCCTCCTGCCAGGCGAAGCGAGCTGATCAGCGGGCTGCGTGCTGCGCCGACTGCTGTGCTCGCCGTGGCTCCAGCGCGTGCGCAGGAACCATGTACGACCTGTCGCTGGCCCTCCTGCCTGCGCCGCTGCTGTGCAATTCGAAGCGCCGATTGCCACTGCTCCATCTCCACGGACTCGCTCACCCTTGGTGGTGATGGTGCCTGCGCGGTGCAGGCAGGAGCGCAGGGCGCGGGCAGAGGTCAGGAACGCGCGCAGGTCACGACGAGGACGGGAACAGAAGGCAATTCAAAGTTCCTGCTGCTGCGCCCTGCGGCTCCTGCAATGGGGCTGTCGTGCGCGACTCGCGTAGACCAGGCCATCGATTTCGAAGCAACCCCAGGGGAGCACCGCAGCCCATTGCGCACCATCGCCGTCCTTGTCGAAGAGGGCAAATGCTGCGAGCACGGGGGCGCAGAGGGCGAGCAGGGTCGTGTTGAGTGCGAAAAGATCCCGAAGGCGCTTCACCGCGTCTGAGCGCGCCCAAGCAGCAGCAGCAGCTGGCGTGCATTGCAGTGCCGCTGCAATTGCCGCTCTCACCCTCCTTGAACTCGGCAATCTGCTCCTCGGTCAGCTGCGTCTCCGCCATCGAAGCGTGGGGACTAGTATCGCGCGCGACGACAGGGGCCGGTGCTGGGGTGGCGGGTGAGGTGATTGCGGACTCTCGCTGGCGCGCTCACGAGCTGTGTTGGTGTGTCAATAACGCAGGGTTTGGAGCGGGTTTGCGTCCGTTTTCACTGCTGCCCACGACAGAAGGCGCGCAAGGAGGCCCGGGCCACCAGCACTGCTGCGCTGCGCGCGCACCGCCTGGCGCGATGGCGTTCCCCATGAACAACTCGACGACCTTCAACCTGGAGAACGTGCTGCGGCAAAACATCCTCTCGGGCCAGTACTACAACAAGACTTGCGTGGAGCTCAACACGTGCGTGGATGTGCTCGGCGCGCGATGGAGGGCAGTCGAGGACGGGGGGGAAGTGCCCGACGCGCTCGCAGGCACTGCCCCTGCGCTCCACGCAGGTGGGAGGAGGTGGTGGACGAGATTTACGACAACGTGCAGCACGTCGAGCCGTGGATGAGCGGCAACGCGAGGGGAGCCTCCACCGCCTTTTGCCTCCTGCACCGCCTATGCGCGCTCCAGCTCACCATCCGGCAAGTGCGGGACCTGCTGGACCACAAGGACTCTCCCTACATCCGAGCGGTGCGCCTTGGCAGGGGCCATGCACGCGTGCGTGCGGGGCGCGGGCGGCTGTCAACGCGCAATGCGACCGCGTGCACTCCACGCATGTGCAGGTGGGGCTGCTGTACCTGCGCTACGTGTGCGAGGGCAAGGCGCTATGGAAGTGGTTTGAGCAGTACGTCGACGACCGCGAGGTGGGTGAGTGCCGAGCGGCGGGTCGTGGCCTCAGCAGCACACAGAGCAGCAGGAAGCAGGTGCAGCGCAGCAGCAACCCTAAAGCGTGCTCCCTGCCTCCATACATGACGCTGGGCGCGTGCAGATGTTCTCACCGAGCCCAGACGGCCCACAAGTGAGCATCGGCGACTTCGCACGCGACCTGCTGTTGGAACAGGTGAGCCAGCGCCCGCGGCACACACTGCCACCAGCACCACCACGGCTCTGCACTAAGCATGCCTTCCTTGTGCCTCTTAAGCTGCTTTCAACGCGTGCCCACCCGTGTGTATGATGCGCGTGTGATGTGCGTGTGTCCGCCAGCACCTTGCCTGTGTGCTGCCACTGGCGTACCACCGCACACCCACCGCTGGCGCGTGCGCGTGTGTGTGCGCGCAATGTGCCCCCAGCGTTGCGGATGAGGGCAGCAGCACAGTCGCCTGATCCCCACCCGCCCACCCACCCGCCCGCCCGCCCCGCCCCGCCCAGGCCGCGCCGCCGCAGGCCAGCCAGCGTGCGCCGTGTACCACTCCGCGGGGGGTTGCGTGCGCTCCGTGAGTGACCCTGATGCTGGCGCCCCAGGGGAATGATCTGATGGGCAGCTGTGCGGGACAGAAAGCAAGCAACCAAGCGGACGGGCGGGGGCGGGGCGGGGGCGGGGGCTGCACGGCCCGCACACCTGCCTCTCACACCACGCCACACGGCCACGAACTCCCCACACCTCCCCACACCCACGAGAGTGCAGCTCAGCGGCCAGGCTTCCGTTCCATGCCTGTGTGCGCGTGTGCTCTGCCTCCCCTGTGTGGTGGTGGTTGCGTGCGCAGTACTATTTCGAGACCATCTTCCCTCGCATCCCAAAGCCCGTGATGGACCAGGTGGTGGAGGAGCTAAAGGCGCGCAGGCTGCCACACACTGGCAAGGTGAGGGGGCGGCGATGGGTTCCTGCACCCGTGTGTGCACACGGCGTCGCTTAGCGTTTCGCAAAGTGCTTCATGCGGTGAGGAGCTGGTTGGCGCAAGGCAACAACTGCAGCAGCGCCGTCACACGATCGTGTTGCTGCCTGTCGTGTAGGGCAACGGTGGCGCGGGCGGGTCTGACCGGCGTGGCTTGGACGACGGCAACAAGCGCCCGGCGTCCGTCAAGGCGTCGCTGTCTGTGGCCATGGGCCAGCGGGCACCCAACCGTGCGGGGGCCAGGGAGGACCGTGT
>QAXK01002216.1:0-43266 GCA_004335735.1 Chlorella sp. KRBP | reverse complement strand
CGGTACCCCGCGGCGTCGAGGGCGGCCCGGACGAAGCCGACCTGGCCGTCCATCATCCCGGAGAGCCCGAGCACCGGTGCGCCGGTGGCGGCCTGGGCCAGCGCCATCGCCGCGTACCGCTCGAGGGTGGCGTCGTTGTCGACCGAGCCGTCGGCGGCGAGCACCCCGCAGTGGCCGTGGTCGGTGAACTCGTCGAGGCAGAGGTCGGCCATGACGACGATCTCGTCACCGACCGCCTCGACGACCCGGCGCAACGCGACGTTGAGGATGCCGTCCGGGTCGTCGGCGCCGGAGCCCCGTGCGTCCTTCTCGGTCGGCACGCCGAAGAGCATGATCCCGCCGAGGCCGGCGGCGACGCAGCGCCGGGCCTCCTCGACGAGCGAGTCGAGCGTGTGCTGGACGACGCCCGGCATCGCCTCGATCGGGACGGGTGCGTCGATGCCCTCGCGGACGAACACCGGCAGGACGAGCTCGGCGGGGTGCAGGCGCGTCTCGGCGACGAGCCGGCGCAGCGCCGGGCTGCGCCGCAGCCGACGCGGACGGCCCACCGGGAACGGGGCGTTCGAGGCGGTGGCCCCGAGGCTCACGTGGCGCGCTTCCGGCCGCCGGCGCGACGCTGGCTCGGGCGCACGACCTCCTCGCCGGCCTCGGCGGCGTCGAGGGCGAGCGAGCGGCCGTGGTCGGCGAGGGCGTCGACGAGCGCCTCGGCGCTCGGCTCCGGCGCGAGGACGTCGACCCGCAGCCCGTGCTCCTCGGCGGTCTTCGCGGTGGCCGGCCCGATGCACGCGATGACGGTGCTCGGGTTCGGCTTGCCCGCGATGCCGACGAGGTTGCGGACGGTCGAGGAGGACGTGAAGAGCACGGCGTCGAAGGCGCCGGACTTGATCGCGTCGCGGACCGGCGCCGGCGGCGGGGCGGCCCGGACGGTGCGGTAGGCCGTGACGTCGTCGACCTCCCAGCCGGTCTCCTGGAGACCGGCCACGAGGGTGTCGGTGGCGATGTCGGCCCGCGGCAGGAAGACCCGGTTGATGGGGTCGAGGTCGGGGTCGAAGGGCGGCCACGCCTCGAGCAGGCCCTTCGCGGACTGCTCCTCGACCGGCACGAGGTCGGGGTTGATCCCCCACTCGCGCAACGCATCCGCCGTGACGCCGCCGACGGCCGCGACCTTGAGCCCGGCGAACGAGCGGGCGTCGAGGCCGAACTCGTCGAACTTCTCGCGGATGGCCCGGACGGCGTTGACCGAGGTGAAGCCGACCCACTCGTAGCGGCCGGTGACCATGCCCTTGACCGCGCGCTCGAGCTGCTGCGGCGTGCGCGGCGGCTCGACCGAGATGGTCGGGACGACCTCGGCGTGGGCGCCGTGGTGCTCGAGTCGGGCCGTCATCGAGCCGGACTGCTCCTTGGTGCGCGGCACGAGGACCGACCAGCCGTAGAGCGGCTTGGTCTCGAACCAGGACAGCGCGTCCCGCATCGCGACGGTGTCACCGACGACGGCGAGGACCGGGAAGTGCCCGGCGGCCATCGCGTCCGGGGCGGCGCCGAGGGTCGTGACGACCGTGCGCTGCTCCGTGGTGGTGCCGCGCTCGGTGACGGCGACCGGGGTGGCCTCGTCGCGACCGGCCGCCGCGAGCGCCCGCAGCGCCTCGGCGGCCTTGTCGGGCGTCCCGAGGACGACGACCGTGACGGCCGCGTCGACCCCGCCGGAGACGTCCGGGGAGGCGGCGCCGGCGACGACGACGTGCAGCGCCGTGGAGGACTTCGAGGTGAGCGGCACGCCGGCGTAGGCGGGCACGGCGGTCAGGCTGCTCACGCCGGGCACGACCTCGAAGGAGATGCCGGCCTTGACGAGCGCCTGCGCCTCCTCGGCGAGGCCGTTGAAGACCGCCGGGTCGCCGTCCATGAGGCGGACGACGAGCCCGCCGGGGTGGGCCTTGGCCGCCCGGACGACGAGCTTGGCGCGGGAGGCCTGGGTCAGCCGCTCGCCCTGGTCGCCGTGGCCGGCGTCGACGATCTCGACGTCGGGCCGCGCGTGGCGCAGGGTGATGTCCTCGCGGGCGACCTGGTCGATGACGACGGCGTCGGCGGCGGCGAGCAGCTCGGCCGCGCGGACGGTCAGCAGGCCGGGGTCGCCGGGGCCGCCGCCGACGAAGGCGACGCGCGCGGGCACGCGGGAGGTGGGACGGGTGGTCGAGCGCGAGGGGCTCACTGGGCACGCTCCGTGACGGATCGGTCGGTGGACGTGGGCATGAGGTCGGCGGCGCCGTCCTCGAGGAGGAGGCGGGCGAGCCTCCGGCCGAGGTCTGCGGCCTCGGCGGGGTCACCGGTCAGGGACCGGCGCAGGTCGGTGGAGCCGTCCGGGGCCGCGACGACGGCCCGCAGCGACAGCTCGGTGGTGTCGAGGCCCTCGACGACCTCGGCGAGCGCACCGACCGGGGCCGAGCACCCCGCCTCGAGCTCGGCGAGCAGCGAGCGCTCGGCGGTGACGCAGGCCCGGGAGTCGGCGTCGTCGAGCGGCACGACGGCCGCGCGGGCGACCTCGTCGTCGGCCCGGACCTCGACCGCCAGCGCACCCTGCCCGGGGGCCGGGAGCATCTGGAGCGGGTCGAGGTACTCGGTGACCTCGTCGGCCCGCCCGAGCCGGCGCAGCCCGGCGGCGGCGAGGACGACCGCGTCGAGCCGGCCGTCGTGGACGTGGCCGAGCCGGGTGTCGACGTTGCCGCGCAGCTCGGCGACCTCCAGGCCGAGGCCGAGCGCCTCGAGCTGGGCCCGCCGGCGCGGCGAGCCGGTGCCGACGGTGGCACCGGCCGGCAGCTCGCCGAGCGTGAGGCCGTCGCGGGCGACGAGGGCGTCGCGGACGTCCTCGCGCACGGGGACGGCGGCCACCGTGGTGCGCGGGTCCGGCGCGGTCGGGAGGTCCTTGAGGGAGTGGACGGCGAGGTCGACCCGGCCGTCGGCGAGCGCCTCGCGCAGCGCCGAGACGAACACGCCCGTGCCGCCGAGCTGGGCCAGGGGCGTCGTGCGGTCGCGGTCGCCCTCGGTGCTCACCTCGACGAGCTCGACGTCGTGCCCGAGCGCGCGCAGCCGGTCGGCGACCCATGTGGACTGGGTCGTCGCGAGGGCCGAGCGGCGGGTGCCGAGACGCAGCGTGCTCATGCGTCCTCCCCGGGCAGGGTCGGCGGCGCGGAGACGAGCGAGACGTCGCGGGGGTCGAGGTCGAAGAGCTCGGAGAGGGCCCGGGCGTAGCTGCCGCCCTGGCCGTCGCGCGCCAGCTCCTTGACCCGGACGGTCGGGGTGTGGAGCAGCTTGTCGACGACGCGCTCGACGGCCCGGCGGACCTCGGCCCGCTCGGCGTCGCCCATCCCCGGCGTGCGGCGGTCGAGGCGGGCCAGCTCGGCGTCGACCAGCTCGCCGGCCCGGGCGCGCAGCGCGGTGACGGTGGGGGCGACGGCCTGGGCCGAGCGCTGGACGAGGTAGGCGGCCACCTCGGCGGTGACGAGCTCCCCGGCGACGACGACCTGCGGGGCCGACCCGGCCTCGGCGAGGTCCTCGCCGAGCTCGGCCAGCCCGACGCGGGTGGCGCCGTCGAGGTCGGCGACGGCGAGGTCGACGTCGTGCGGCAGCGCGAGGTCGACGTACACCTGCGGCCGGCCACCCCGGGCGGCGAGCGCGTCGGCGACGTGGTCGGCGGTGACGACCTGGCCACGGGCGCCGGTGGAGGAGATGACGAGGTCGGCGGCGGCCAGGGCCTCACCGAGGGAGTCGAGGGGCACGGCCGACCCACCGACGCGCTCGGCGACGGTGCGCGCGCGGTCGGGGTTGCGGTTGGCGACGACGACCGCACCGGCCTCCTGGCGGGCCACGGTGGTCGCGGCGAGCGCACCCATCCCCCCGGCCCCGACGACGAGGACCGAGAGGTCGCCGATGCCACCGAGCACGGCCTCGGCCCGGGTGAGCCCGGCCTGGACGAGCGAGCCGCTGACGAGGTCGATCTCGGTCTCGGCGTGCACCCGCTTGGCGACCCGGAGCGCCTGCTGCAGAAGGCCGTTCAGCGCGGGGCCGACGTGGCCGTGACGCTGGGCACGGGAGAGCGACCGGCGCACCTGGCCGAGGATCTGCGCCTCGCCGACGGCCATCGAGTCGAGCCCGGCGGCGACGGTGAAGGCGTGGCAGATGCCGCGGTCCTCGTAGTGCACGTAGAGGTGCGGCTGGAGGTCGGCGCGGTCGACGCCGCACACCGAGGCCAGCGCGTTCGTGACGTCGACGAGCGCCCCGTGGAAGGTCAGCGCCTCGGCGTAGACCTCCGTGCGGTTGCACGTGGAGAGGACGACGGCCTCGGTGACGTGCTCGGAGGCCAGGACGGCCTCCTCGAGCGCGGTGGCCGAGGCGCCGTCGAGGGCGACGGACTCGAGGAGCGAGAGCGGGGCCCCGTGGTGGGAGAGCCCGAGGACGACGAGGCTCACGGCGCCACCGCCTCGGCGACGGCGAGCCGCTGCCCGTGGAAGGCGAGGATCTGCAGCTCGGTGGAGAGGTCGACCTTGCGGACGACGACATCGTCGGGGACGGAGAGGACGACCGGTGCGAAGTTGAGGACCGAGCGCACCCCGGCGGCGACGAGCTCGTCGGCCGCCTCCTGGGCGCCCTCGGGCGGGGTGGCGATGACGCCGATGGCCAGTCCGTCGCGCTCGACGAGGTCGGGGAGGTCGTCGGTGGAGCGCACGCGCGTGCCGGCGACGACCTCGCCGACGACCCGCTCGTCGCGGTCGAGCAGCGCGATGACGCGGAAGCCGCGCTCGGCGAAGCCGCGGTAGGCGGCGAGCGCGCGCCCGAGGTTGCCCATCCCGACGATGGCGACGGGCCAGTCCTGGGTGAGGCCGAGGGCCGCCGCGATCTCGGAGGCGAGCCGGTCGACGTCGTACCCGACCCCGCGCACGCCGTAGCTGCCGAGGTGGGAGAGGTCCTTGCGGAGCATCGCCGAGCTGACGCCGGCGGCCGACGCGAGCTCCTCGGAGCTGACCGAGGCGGTGCCGTCGGCGGCGAGCGAGGTGAGCGCCCGGAGGTATCCCGGCAGACGGGCCACCGATGCCTCCGGGACTCCCCGGCGGGTGGCTGCTGCGGCGGACACGAGCGGTCACCGACTCCTTTCGCGGGCCGCGGGGCCGGACGAGGGGTGGGGCCGGGACGGCCCCCGGGACCCGCGGGAAACCACGTCAGCCTACGACTTTGTGAACACGGGCACAAAGTGACGCCGGACCCGGTGAGATGCCTCACGACGGCGATGTGCTAGAAGCCGCTGCGGCGCACCCGAGTCCTCAGGGGCGGGTCGGCGGAAGGTTCGACGGCGGCCGCGCGAGGGCCGCCCGCAGCCGGGCCTCGTCGACCCTCCAGAAGTCGTGCTGCCGGCCGTCGACGAGGGTGACCGGCACCTCCTCCGACCAGCGCTCGAGGAGGGCGGGGTCGGCGTCGACGTCGACCTCGTGCCAGCCGACCCCGACCTCGGCGCAGACCCGGTCGACGACCTCGCGCGCGACGTCGCAGAGGTGGCACCCGGCGCGCCCCACGAGGGTGACGCGGACGGGGGCGGAGTCGCTCGCGGTCCCGGTCACGGTCAGAAGAACACCGAACGGCGCTGCATGAGCAGGGTGTAGAGCGTCTGCTGGATGGTCTCGCGCACCTGGTCGGTGAGGTCGAAGACGAGCATCGGATCGTCCGCGGCGCCCTCGTCGTGGCCGTCGGTCTCGATCGGGGTGCCGAACTCGATGATCCACTTGCTCGGCAGCGGGATCATCCCGAGCGGGCCGAGCCACGGCCAGGTGGGGGTGACCGGCGCGTAGGGCAGGCCGAGCAGCCGGGCGAGCGTGCCCATGTTGCCGAGGATCGGGTAGATCTCCTCGGCGCCGACGACCGAGCACGGGATGATCGGCACGCCGGCGGCCAGCGCGGCCGAGACGAATCCGCCGCGCCCGAAGCGCTGCAGCTTGTAGCGCTCGCTGAACGGCTTGCCGGTGCCCTTGAAGCCCTCGGGGAAGACGCCGACGAGCTCGCCGCGCGCGAAGAGCCGCTCGGCGTCCTCGTTCGTGGCCAGGGTCGAGCCCGAGCGGCGGGCGACGGTGCCGACGAACGGCGTCTGGAAGACGAGATCGGCGCCGAGGGCCCGCATCGTGCGGCGGGCGGGGTGCTCGTCGTGGATGGCGAGCTGGACCATGAGCGAGTCGACGGCGATCGTGCCCGAGTGGTTCGAGACGACGAGCGCGCCGCCCTCGGCCGGGATGTTCTCGATGCCGCGCACCTCGACCCGGAACCAGTGCCGGTAGAGCGGGCGGAGCATCGGGTAGAAGACGTTCTCGGTGAAGTGCTCGTCGAAGCCGAAGTCGTCGACGGTGAAGTCGCCGTCGAGCCGGCGGCGCAGGTACGCGAGGACCTGGGCGACGCGGCGCTCGACGTCCTCGGGCGCCATCCCGGCCGCCTCGGCGCCGACCCGGAGCGCGACGACGAGCGCCTCGACGAGGTCGGCGACGTCGGGCACGGGCAGGCCGCTGCGGGCCGGGGCGTCGGCGATGGTCGGGTCGAGCGGGGGCGCGAGCACCTCGGGGGCCGGGGCCGGCGGCGGCTCGGCGAGCCGCAGGTGCGGGCGGCGGGCGGCCTCGTCGCGACGGGCCTTCTCGCGCGGGGACAGCCTGGCCTTCGCGGTGCGCTCGCCGGCCTGGGTGGTGGCCCGGGCCGACGGGGCGGAGGTGATGCGCGGCGCCGGGCGGTGCTTGCGCGGCGCGGGGGCCGCGGGCTCGGCCGCGGGGGGCGGCGGGGTCGCGGCCCTCGGCGACGTCTCCGCCTTCGGGGCGGGCGCGGTGCGGGCGGGGGCCTTGCGGGCCGGCGCCGTGCGGGGTGTCGTGGCCTTCTTCGCCGTCGCCTTCGTGGCCTTCTTCGCCGTCGCCTTCGTCGCCGTCGTCGCCGTCGTCTTCTTTCCCGGCGTCTTCCTCGCCGGGGCCGGGGTCGTCGCGGCGGTCTCGACGACCTCGACGACCGGATCGGCCCCGATGAGCGGGGTGGCCCGGCGGCGGGCGCGCTCGCCCCCGGCCCGGGCGGCGCCCGCGGCGAGGGTCCCCCGGCGGGCCATCAGCGACCCACCCCGGCGCCCAGGGCCCGCAGCACGGCCTGGCTGGCACCGCCGGCGACCCCGCTGACGGCGTCGCCGATCATCGAGCCACCGCCGGCGCCGAGGGTCGCGGCGAAGGCCTCGAAGGCCTGCCGCGTGGTGAAGCGCGGCTCGAAGCCGAGCTCGGCGCGCATCCGCGTGGTGTCCAGGCCGCGGCCGAAGGCGAGGAAGGACATCTGGTCCGGGGAGAAGTCGGCGAGCCCGAGCCGCTTGGCGAGCCCGCCGACGAAGCCGGCGCTGCCGAGCGGCACGGGCAGGACGGGGCGGTGCGCGAGCGCGGCGGCCTGGAGCACCGAGACGACGCCGTCCCCGGCGACGTTGACCACGCCGGTGGTGGAGCCGGTGCCGGCGAGGAGGAGCGCGTCGATGGCGTCGTCCTCGTGGACGAACTGGAGCCGGGCGTCGTAGCCGAGCGGGACGGGCACGACGGGCAGCGAGAAGTAGTCGGTGACCGAGGTCCGGATGCGCGGGCCGATGACGTTGGCGAACCGGAGCATGAGGATCTCGGTGTCGGGGCGGCGCCGGGCGAACCCGCGCACGTAGCCTTCGACCTCGATGGAGTCCTTGCCGAACCCGCCGCTCGGGCTGCGCCGGGCGCCCATGTCCTCGGTGAAGAGGGCCGGGTCGCGCGGGGTGGAGCCGTAGACGGCCGCGGAGGACTTGACGACGAGGCGCCGCACCGTCGGGGCCTTCTGGCAGGCCGCGAGGAGCTGCATCGTCCCGATGACGTTGATCTCCTTCTGCGGGGTGCGGCCCCCGACGAAGGTGGGTGTGGCGATGACGTTCATGTGGACGACGGTGTCGACCCCGGCGGCCTCGATGACCCGGCCGATCATCGGGTTGCGGATGTCGGCGCGGACGAACTCGACGCCCCCGATGTCGTGCGGCGGGGGGATGACGTCGACCCCGACGACGTGGTCGACGCCGGGCTCGGCGGCGATCCGGCGCGCGAGGAGACCCCCGAGGTACCGGGACACCCCCGTGACGAGAACCACCCGCGCCAACGCCTTCTCCTTCACGTCGTTCCGTGGTCCGACCCTACCCACTGCCCCCGCCCCACCGTCACCCCCACCGGCCCCCGGCACGACAAAGGCCCCCGGCGCGTGCCGGGGACCTTCGGCGGTCTCAGAGGTGACGCGGGGTCACTTCTTGTTGCGACGCTGGTGACGCGTCTTGCGCAGCAGCTTGCGGTGCTTCTTCTTGGCCATCCGCTTGCGCCGCTTCTTGATGACAGAACCCATGGGTGTTCCTCACGGTGGTACGGGGGTGCGGCGGCCCACCCTACCGGTCGTGCGCGCGCGCACCCAAACCGCCCACCCCCGCGGACCCGCGGTGGACGGCGAAGGGGCGGCCCGCCGTGGTGGCGGGCCGCCCCTTCGCGACCGGGAGGTCCCGGGTTCAGGCGGTGTCGACGAACGAGCTCCGGAGGTAGGTGTGCACCTCGTCCTCCGGGACGCGGAACGAGCGACCGACCCGGATCGCCGGCAGCTCACCGGCGTGGACCATGCGGTAGACCGTCATCTTCGAGACGCGCATGATCGTGGCGACCTCGGCGACGGTGAGGAACCGCACCTCGCCGAGCTGACGCTCCGTGGACATCGTGACCTCGATCTTCTGCTCTTCGCAGCGCCGGAACACGCCCCGGCTTGGCTCCCTGCGTCGTGCTGTCGCAACCATAGGGGCAGTTGTGACCACTGTGAAGGGGAATGGACGGAAATACCTCCGGATGTCCAGCCGACACGCCGTGGGATCCGTCGCGAATACGGCGTGTCAGTCGAACCAGGGGTCGAGCCCGTGCAGCGGGAAGACCGCCTGCCGGGTCGCGAAGACCGCCCGGTCCACGGGGCTCTCGGGGTTGTGCCCCATCCCCCAGGGCTGCACCCAGATCGGCAGCCGGTCCGGGGGCAGGTCCCCCATCCGCCGCGGCCCGGGACGGCCGAGCAGGCTCTGGACGTGGTCGCGCCACTCCTGCGGCACCTCGGTGGCCACGTCGACCGGCCGGTGGGCCGCGATGGCCGTCAGGTGGGTCCACGAGCGCGGCACGACGTCGACGAGCTCGTAGCCGCCCCCGCCGAGCGCGACCCACCGGCCGCCGCACACCTCGTGGGCGAGCGTGTGCAGCTCGTCGTGGGCGCGCCGCTGGGCGTCGACGGTGATGGCCAGGTGGGCGAGCGGGTCCTCGAGGTGGGTGTCGCAGCCGTGCTGGGTGACGAGGACCTCCGGCGCGAAGGCCCGCAGGAGCGGCGGCACGACCGCGTCGAGGGCCCGCAGCCAGGACGCGTCGCTCGTCCCCGGCGGCAGCGCGACGTTGGCCACGCTGCCGCGGGCGTCCGGTCCGCCGACGTCGCCGGGCCACCCGGTGCCGGGGAACAGGTGCTGGCCGCTCTCGTGCAGCGAGATCGTGAGGACCCGGGGGTCGTTCCAGAAGACCCGCTCGACGCCGTCGCCGTGGTGGACGTCGATGTCGACGTAGGCCACCCGCTGGGCGCCGTGGTCGAGCAGCCACTGGATGCCGACCGCGATGTCGTTGTAGATGCAGAAGCCGGCGGCGTGCGTGCGCATCGCGTGGTGCAGCCCGCCGCAGTAGTTGACACCGTGCTCGGCCTCGCCGTCCCAGACGCGTCGGCAGACGTCGACGGTGCCCTGGACGATGCGGGCCGAGGCCTCGTGCATCCCGCGGAAGGCCGGGTCGTCGTCGGTGCCGAGGCCGCGGTGGACGTCGGCCCGGGTGGGGTCCTCGGAGGCGGTGCGCACCGCCGCGACGTACGCGGGGTCGTGGACGGTGGTCAGCAGGTGGTCGTCGGCGATCTCCGGGCAGAGGACGTCGACGTGGTCGAGCACACCGAGCGAGCGGGCCAGCCGTGTCGTGAGGTCCAGGCGCACGGGGCCCATCGGGTGCCCCGGACCGAAGTCGTAGGCCGTGAACACGTCGTCCCAGATGACGCTCGTCCGTGGGCCCATGGCTGCACGCTACTCGGTGGCCGGGGCGTGGCAGGCTTGCCCCGACCGACCCCACACCGGGAGGAACACACGATGGGCAAGAGCGGGCACGCCGACAGCGAGGTCCTCGTCATCGGCCTCGGGCGCTTCGGTGCCGCCGCGGCGCTCGAGCTGCGCCGCCTCGGGCACAAGGTGACCGCCATCGAGAAGGACGGCTTCCTCGCCGAGAAGTTCCTCGGCCGGATCAGCCACGTCGTCCACGGTGACGCGAGCGACGTGGGGGTCATCCGCGACGCCAAGGCCGGCCGGTTCGCCATCGCCGTCGTCGCGATCGGCTCCTCGGTGGAGGCCTCGGTGCTCGCCGCCGCCAACCTCGTGGACGCCGGCGTGCCGGCCATCTGGGCCAAGGCGCTCTCCCCCGAGCACGCCCGCATCCTCGACCGGATCGGGGTGCAGCACATCGTCCGTCCCGAGGCCGACACCGGCCGGCGCGTCGCCCACCTCGTCGGCGGGCGGATGCAGGACTACATCGAGTTCGACGACGGGTTCGCCATCGTCAAGATGCGTCCCCCGACCGAGACCGTCGGGTTCACGTTGGAGCAGAGCGCGGTTCGCAGCAAGTACGGGGTCACCGTCGTCGGCGTGAAGGCCCCGGGCGAGGACTTCACCTACGCCGTCCCGTCGACGAAGGTCTCGGCGCACGACGTGCTCATCGTCAGCGGACCGACGACGCTCATCGAGCGGCTCGCCGCCCGCCCGTAGCCGGCGCGCGGCCGGAGGGACCTCAGAGGTCGGGGATGCCGCCCCGGTCACCGGAGAGCGGGAGGGTCATCGCGACCTCCTCCTCGCCGTCGTCCTCGGAGACGACGCGCATCGGCCGCCGGCTGCCCGTGGGCCGGAACCCGAAGCTGCTCGCGAAGGCCACGGCCCGGCCGTTGTCGGTGCCGACCCAGTAGTAGAGCTGGGAGCGACCCTGCTCGGCCGCGACGCGGGCGCCGGCCCGCACGAGGGCGGCGGCGACACCGCTACCCCGGGCCTCGGGGCGCACCCACAGGCCGAAGAGCTGGGCGGCCTCGGGCTTCTCCTCGCCCACCTCGCCGACGCTCGCGATGCCGACGGCCTGGCCGTCGCGCTCGGCGAGCAGGCGGGTCGAGCGCTGCATGCGGGCCCGCCAGAACTCCTCGGGCTCGGCCTCCTCGTCGGCGTGGGAGGCGACGAAGGCCTCGGGCGACTCGGCGAGGGCGGTCAGACGGACCGAGCGGAAGTGCTCCCACTCCTCGACGTCCAGCGGACGCACCGTGATGTCGCTCATGGCACGTCACTCTCCCACGACACCCTCGGGGTCCGGCAACCGGGGCGGGTGAACAGCCGGTGCCGCTCTTCCCCGTCAGGACGGACCCGGCGCCGTCGGACCGGCGGACCGGCGGACCGGCGTCACGGTTCAGTGCAGGACGCTCGAGAGGAACGCGCGGGTGCGCGGGTGCTCCGGGGCGAGCAGGAGCTCGGCCGGCGGGCCCGACTCGATGACCAGGCCGTCGTCCATGAACACGATCTCGTCGGCGACCTCCCGCGCGAAGCCCATCTCGTGGGTCACGACGACCATGGTCATGCCGTCACGGGCCAGCCCGCGCATGACGTCCAGCACCTCGCCCACCAGCTCGGGGTCGAGTGCGGAGGTCGGCTCGTCGAAGAGCATCAGGGTCGGACGCATGGCCAGCGCACGGGCGATCGCCACCCGCTGCTGCTGACCGCCGGAGAGCTGGCCCGGATAGGCATCGGCCTTGGCGGCCAGGCCGACCCGGTCGAGGAGGTCCATCGCCTGCTGCCGGGCTAGGTCGGCGCTGGTCCGGCGCACGAGCCGCGGCGCGTGGACGACGTTCTCGAGGACCGTCTTGTGGGGAAACAGGTTGAACCGCTGGAACACCATGCCGATGTCCGCACGCGCCTTGGCGATCTCGGCCGGACGGAGCTCGTACAGCCGGTCCCCGCGTCGCCGGTACCCGACCCGGTGACCCTCGACGACCAGGTCACCACCGTCGACCTTCTCGAGGTGGTTGATGCACCGGAGGAAGGTGCTCTTGCCCGATCCGGAGGGGCCGACGATGCAGAGCACCTGTTCCCGTCGGACCGTGAGGTCGATCCCCTTGAGGACCTCGGTGCCGAAGAACGACTTGCGGACCCCGCGCGCTTCGACGACGAGCGACTCATCGGCCATCGAGCACCGCCTCGGTGGTGGGAGGGACGGGCGACTCGTCGGCGGCCGTGTGACGACGGCGCCGCGACGGTCTCGACGCGGCGCGGGGAGAGAACCCTCGTCCGAAGTGACGCTCGATGAAGAACTGGCCCACGCTCATGACGGAGGTCAGCGCCAGGTACCAGAGGCTGGCCACGATGAGCAGGGGGATGGTCTGGTAGTTCCGCGCATAGATGATCTGCGCGGAGTACAGGAGCTCGGCGATCGACAGCACACTGACGAGCGAGGTCCCCTTGAGCATCGAGATCGTCTCGTTGCCGGTCGGCGGGAGGATGAAGCGCATGGCCTGGGGGAGGGTGATGGTCCGCAGCGTCTGCCATGGGGTCAGCCCCAGCGACCCGGCGGCCTCGGCCTGCCCGCGGTCGACCGACAGCAGACCGGCGCGCACGATCTCGGCCATGTAGGCGCCCTCGTTGAGGGCCAGGCCGAGCAGGGCGGCCGTGATCGGGGTGATCAGGTCGTTCGCTGACCCGCTGAAGATGGCTGGACCACCCGGGATGCCGATGCGGATGACCGGGAAGATGGCGGAGAGGTTGAACCAGAAGATCAGCTGGACCAGCACGGGCGTGCCGCGGAAGAACCAGATGTAGGCGGCCGCCGTCCCCGACACGACCCGGCTGGGTGACATCCGTGCGAGCGCGAAGAGGACGCCCAATACGATGCCGGCGCCCATGGCCGCCGCCGTGAGCCAGAGCGTGAGCCAGACACCGGCGAGGATCGTCCGGTCGAAGAGGTAGGTGCCGACGACGTCGAACTGGAACCGGTGGTTGGTCAGCAGGACGTGGACGATGCCGGCCACGGCCACGGTGACGAGCGTCGTCGACACCCAGGTCCGGTACCGCCGCAGCGGGACGACGGTCAGCGGGGCGTCCTCCACGAGGTCACTCGAAGATCTCATTGACCTTCGCGTCCGTGACGGCGGCGGACCCGATGCCCCACCGGGTGAGGACCGCCGCGTAGGCGGGGTCCTTGATGATGGCCTGCATGGCGAGGTGGATCGCTTCGGTCAGTCCGGAGTCCTTGCGGATACCGATGGCGACCGGACCGAAGTTGAGCTCCTTGACGACCTCGATCTTCGGGTTCTGACGTGCCGCGTAGCCGAGGATCGGTGCATCCACGTAGACCGCGGCGACGCGATCCGACGCGAGCGCGAGCATCGCGTCGTTCTGTTCGGGGAACATCTTCGCGTCGATCGCACCGTCCGGTGTGTCTTCGCACTCCGCCTGGAACTGAGGGAGCTCCACGGTCGCCTGGTAGGAGCCGTTGAGGAATCCGATCGACTTGCCGCACAGGGTGTCCATCGAGATGCGGTCCGGGTTTCCGGCGGCGGCCCCGAGGCCGTTGCCGATCTGGGCGTAGGTGACGAAGTCGAGGACCTTCACCCGTTCGGTGTTGGGGGTGAGGTCGGCGATCGTGGCGTCGTAGCGACCGGCCTGGATGCCGGGGATCAGCTGGTCGAAGTCGACGACCTCGGTCGTGATCCTGAGACCGAGGGCGTCACCGAGGAGCGCAGCGATGTCCGGGTTGTACCCGACCAGGGTCTTGCCGTCCTCCGCGTAGGTGCTGCCGGGCGGGTTGTTCGTGGTGGCGGCGAGGGTGAGCGTGCCGGACGAACGGTAGGCGGGGGGCAGGGCGTCGATCGCTGCCTGGACCTTCGCGACGGAGACCCGCGCGGTGGTGCCGGATCCGGCCGCGCCGGCCCCGGTCGCGCCGGACCCGACGGACTCGTCGGCGGCGCTGCCACACGCGGAGGCTGCGAGCAGCAGGCCCACCGCTCCAGCGAGCGCCACGACGTGCCGTGCACTTCGATCGCCGACGGTCTTCATGCGGACTCCAGTCTCCGAAGGTTGCTCATAATGCTGTACTATTATTTCAATCACATCGCCTGTCAAGGGCTCGGGAGCCTCACGTCCGGATGCGCCGGCGGGGCCGGTGCCGACCCGAGGGCTCGTCGGAGAGGGTTCGCTCCATGCAGGTAGTCGTCGTGGGGGCAGGCGCCTGGGGCGCCGGCGTGGCGGCCGAGTTCGCGGACCGAGGGCACTCGGTCCGGCTCGTCGACGTCCACTCACCCGGACACGCCCTGTCCTCCTCGTCGGGTCCGACCCGCATGTTCCGCGTCGTGGACCCGCTGCCGCACCGCGCTGCGATGTCGGTCGCCGCCATCCGGGCCATGGAGGAGCTGCAGGCCTTCAGCGACCAGCCGATCTTCGACCGGCGCGGTGTGCTCTGGCGCGATGACGACGACCGGCTCGCGAGCCTCGCGAACACCCTCGACGCCCTCGGGGTCCCGTACGACGAGGTTCGGCCGGGTGGGGCCGCGGACTACTTCGCGGGCCTCCACCCCACGGACCGGGGAGCGCTCTTCCAGCACGATGCAGGCGTCCTCTTCGCTCCCGCCGTGCTGCGCGCCCATCTGGCTCGCTGTGCCCGCGCGGGAGGGCAGGTGCAGCTCGGTCGCCGGGCCCGCGAGGTCCGCAGCACGGCCACCGGCGTCACCGTGGGCCTCACCGATGGCCGGAGCCTGGACGCGGACGTGGTGGTCGTCGCGGCGGGCGCGGGCACCGGTCACCTCGCTGCATCGGCCGGCGCCGACCTTCCTCTGACCACGTACACCGAGCAGGTCCTCACCCTTGAACGAATTGAGCCCTCCGGTGGCCTCCCCTGCCTGTTCGACGCCACGACGCCGGAGCGCATCGGCCTGTACGGGATGCCGGCCGGCGCCTCGTCGTTCAAGGCCGGGGTCGACCGCTTCCAGGCGCCGATCTCCCCCGAGAGCAGCGACCGCACGGCCGACCCCCTCGTGACCCGGGAGATCGTCGAGGGCGCCGTCTCCCGGACGACGGCCGTCTCCGGCCGCATCGTCGACACGGCCGTCTGCACCTGGACCGGAACTCCCGACGGCGAGTGGATCATCGACCAGGTGGCAGCCGGGGTGTTCGTCGCGTGCGGGGACAACGGCGTCGGGTTCAAGTACTCGCCCCTGATCGGCCGCGTCGTGGCCGACCGCGTGCTCGACACCCCCTCTGACGTCGACCTGTCTCGATTCCGCGTCGACCGACGGCGGACCGACACCCACGAAGGAGCACCACATGCCCGACGTCCAGCCCGAGCGGGGCTATCGAACGGTCAACCCGGCGACCGGTGAGCTCCTGACGAGCTATCCGAGTGCCACCGATGCCGAGGTGGACGACGCGATCGGGGTCGCCGCGCAGCGGTACATCGAGTGGCGCGGGCTGCCCATCACCGAACGGGTCGCCGTCGTCCGGCGCATCGGCGAGCTCTTCGCCGACCGTCAGGACGCCCTCGCCCGGATCGCGTCGACCGAGATGGGCAAGCCCCTGGCGGAGGCCCGCGACGAGGCCTCGTTCTGCCAGGACATCTTCGGCTACTTCGCCGAGCACGGTGAGGTCCTCGCCGCCGACCAGCCGATTCCGACCGCGATGGGCGGCAGGACCGTCGTCCAGAAGAGGCCGATCGGGACGGTCCTCGGCATCATGCCGTGGAACTACCCCTACTACCAGGTGGCTCGGCTGGTCGCACCGAACCTCGTCCTGGGCAACACGATCCTGCTCAAACACGCCGAGTCCGTCCCCGGATGCGCGGTGGCGATCGAGGAGCTCATCCGAGACGCGGGCGCCCCGGAGGGGGTGTACACCAACCTGTTCGCGAGCCACGACCAGGTCGAGCGGATCATCTCCGACTCCCGCGTCGCCGGTGTCTCCCTCACCGGCTCCGAGCGCGCGGGCGCGGCGGTGGGCGCGCTGGCCGGCCGGAACCTGAAGAAGTGCGTGCTCGAGCTCGGTGGTTCGGACCCGTACATCATCCTCGACGCGCAGGACGTGGCCGCGGCCGCCGACCTCGCCTGGGACACGCGGGTCGCGAACACCGGCCAGGCGTGCAACTCCAACAAGAGGATGATCGTGGCGGGACCGATCGTCGACGACTTCGTGTCGCGACTGGTCGAGCGCGCACGGCGCCTTCGTCCCGGCAACCCGGTGGAGGACGAGCCCGGGACGTTCGCGCCGCTCTCCTCCCGCGCTGCGGCCGAACACCTGGACGCGCAGGTCAGGGACGCGGTGGCGAAGGGCGCGACCCTGCACGCCGGTGGCGTCCTGCTGGACGGTCCGGCCGCGTACTTCTCCCCGGCCGTGCTGACCGGCGTCACTCCGCAGATGCGGGCCTACCACGAGGAGCTCTTCGGTCCGGTGGCGGTCGTCTACCCGGTCGACTCCGACGACGCCGCCGTCGCCCTCGCCAACAGCTCCCCGTACGGACTGGGCGGCGCCGTCTTCAGCGCCGACGTGGAGCGGGCCCAGCGGCTGGCCGAGCGACTGGACGTCGGGATGGCGAACGTGAACGTGCCGGCCAACGAAGGTGCCGAGGTGCCCTTCGGTGGCGTCAAGCGCAGCGGGTTCGGTCGGGAGCTCGGACCGCTCGCCATGGAGGAGTTCGTGAACAAGCGGCTCTTCCACGTCGCCACGTAGGCGAGGTCGGCCCGGCTACCGGCAGGCAGCCAGGCCGACCTCGCGTGCGTGGTCGAGGTCGGGCACGACGTGTCCTGCGGCCGAACCGACGATCAGCTCGGCACCCGGGTCGGTCCGGCCTCGCGGGGACGACCAGTCCGTGTCACCGCGCACGAGGTAGGAGCTCTGCACGACCAGCTCCTCGGCCGGTCGCTCCGGGCGCACCATCACGACGAGGTCGCAGCGGTAGGACCGCGTCGAGGCGCCGTGTCGGACGACGACGAGCCGTGCCCGACCGATCCCTCGGACCGACACGAGCGGATCCGTGGGCAGTGGGACCGCACGGGTGCCGACCACTGCGACGACGACGACGCCCGCCGCCGTCAGCTCGTCGGCCATCTCCCGCCCGAGCTCGTCCTCGGCGATGACGACCGCGCGCCGGCCGGGCCGGACACCCTCGCCGTGCAGCAGGCGACGGACACCGCCGGGCAGCATCACCCCCGGCTTGTCGTTGCCCGGGACGAGGAAGGGAACGTCGTACGAGCCGGTCGCGACGATGAGCGCCCGGGCATCGACCACGACTCGCGACCGGCCCACCACGGCGACGAGCTGGCTCGCCGAGAAGCGCGCCACCGCGGTTCCGCTCAGGTGCTCGATCCGGGGATGCGACCGGACCTGGATGGCGACCGCCATCGCGACGTCGCAGCGCCGCCGGGTCTCACCGCCCGGCAGCGTGATGGTGTCGACCATCGACAGTGACCGGCCGCCGAGCTCGCCCCGGTGGATGAGCGCGACGTGCTCACCCGCGTCGGCGGCGGCCAGCGCCGCGACGCAGCCCGAGAGGCCACCCCCGACGACCACCACCGCGGCCGCGAGCGCCCGGGACTCGAGGGCGCGCGCCTGGAGGGCCGCATCGGCGGTCGGCATGCGACCGGCGCCGGCGACGTGGGCCATCACGCGCTCGAACCGATGGGCAAGTCTCGGGTGCCCCTGGAGGTGCCGGAACTGGAAGCCGGCACCGAGGAACGGCTTGACCAGGTTCGTCGCGGAGAGGATGTCGAATCGTGCGCTGGGCCAGCCTCTCTCGGTCTCGACCTCTTCGCCGCCGCGGACGGGGGTCTCGCAGGCAGCGACGCCGGGAAGCCCGTCGACGGTGAGCGGGCAGCCACCGCACGCGCCGTATCCGCAGGTGTACCCGCGCGGGCGGTGGAACTTGAAGCTGCGCGTGAGGATGCGAACGCCGCTGTCGTGGAGTGCGCCGCCGATCGTCATCCCCTCGGCGGCACGGATGCGCCGGCCATTGAAGCGGAACGTCTTCTCGGTCATCTCAGTGCCCTTCGCTCGCCACCACGAGGGACGTCTCGGTGATCAGCCTGCCGTCGACCAGGCGTTGCGATGAGAACGGCGCCAGCAGGGCAGGCGTCCTGCCCGTGACGATCTGCTCGGCGAGCAGCAGGCCGGCCGCCGGTGCTCCCATGAACCCGTAGACCCAGCCCTCGGAGACGATGAACCCCTCGGTCCCCGCCACCGGGCCGATCACCGGGGCAAGGTCCTTGGTCATGCTGACCGTCCCCGCCCAGTGGCGCAGCAGCCGCGCTCCGGCCAGCAGGGGGAAGAGCGCCGTCCACTTGGTCGACATGTCCCGCAGGAGCGCCCACGTGGCGTTGAGGCTCGTCGTCTCGTCGACGGTCCGCAGCTCGGTGCCGCCGACGAACTCCCCACGGACTGTCTGGTGGCCGTAGCCGAGCATGTCGAGGACGGCCACGGCAACCGGCAGGAACGGCGCGAGCGGCTCGGTGACGATCATCTCCAGACGCGCCTCGACGAGCGCGAGCTCCACGTTCGCCATCCGGTTGACCTTCACGGCGTTGCCGCCGGCGGCGTTCACCACCTGGGGCGCCGCGATCCTCCCCCGATCCGTCGCCACGCCCCGGACACGGCCGTCGGCGACCTCGATGCCCGTCACCTCCACGTCGGAGTAGATCTTCACCCCCAGGCGCGCTGCCGATCGCAGGTAG
Source organism: Chlorella sp. KRBP (assembly GCA_004335735.1). Taxonomy (NCBI): domain Eukaryota; kingdom Viridiplantae; phylum Chlorophyta; class Trebouxiophyceae; order Chlorellales; family Chlorellaceae; genus Chlorella; species Chlorella sp. KRBP. The sequence continues at coordinate 24,441 of QAXK01002216.1, read as the reverse complement.
GCCCAGACGACGGCGTCGTGGTGCGCGAAACCGCCGTCCTGCTGGAGGATCCCACCGCGTACGTGACGGCGGTTGATGTGCGGGAGGAGCTGGGTGACGTCCCGCTCGTCGAGCAGGTCACACCTGAGCCCCGCCGCACGATGGCCTGCCTGGTCGCGGACGCAGGCCTCCCACTGGGCGTCAGTGCCCGCGAGGACGAGGTAGCCCGACGGGCTGAACAGGAGGTTGACGTCGAGTTCCGCGCTCAGCTCACGCCACCGGCGGAGACTGAGGTCGAACAGTCCTCGCCACTCCGCCGAGGAGAACGCGGATCGGATCAGCTCCCCGTTGCGACCGCTCGCCCCGCCACCGGGCCACGACCGGTCCAGCACCACGACGTCGCCGACACCGAGGCGCGCCAGCTCGTAGGCCGTGGCCAGGCCCTGGACGCCGGCGCCGATGATGACGACGTCCGCGGTCCGCGGGAGCGGCCCCGACGTGACCCCCGGGAGGGCCATCAGCCGGTCCCGGGGTGGCCGGCCGGGTCAGGATCGGCCAGCGACCCCAGGCGCACGGCGTACAGCGGCGGCCGGACGGTCGGGCGGCGCCGGTCACCGTCCCGGACCGCCTCCCTCGCCTCACCCCCCGACAGCCGGTCCAGCACCTCCGCGAAGACGCGGGCACAGTGCTTGCCCTGGCACGAGCCCATGAACACCGCCGTGGCACGTTTCAGGGTCTCGGGGTGCCGGTGGCCGTGCTCCCACATCCGTTCGAGGTCGTCGAGGGTGGCGTCATGGCATGGGCACACCAGCGTGCTGCGGGAACGGGAGCGACGAGACACGGGAATAATATTGCATTATTATTGGAGGGTGCCAAGCAATCTCCTCCCTCGTCCCGGCGGGGGCCTAGGTTGGGTTCGGCCAGCGCAGCGCACCACGTCGGAAGGCTCAGGGGACGCATGACATCGGGACGAGTCGGTCGCCCACCCCTCGGCGACACCACCCTTCAGGAGCGCCGCGAGCTCATCATGGATGCCACACGCGCCCTCGTGGCCGAAGAAGGTGCAGACCGGGTCAAGCTCCGGAGCGTGGCCGCCCGGGCCGGTGTGTCCGTGGGCACCCTGCAGCACTACTTCGTGACCCGCGACGAGCTGCTCCGGGAGACCTTCCGCTACCACGCCCGGGAGGTCGTGGACTCCATCCAGAGAACCGCCGACCACGCGGATCCGTGGGCGCGGATCGAGGCGATGATCCTCAGCACGGTCCGGTCACCCGACTACCACCTGCGGTGCGTCCTCTGGGTCGAGTTCGCCGCTGCGGCCGCCCGTGACCAGGAGCTGCGGGAGCTCATGGTCAGCGCCTACGCGACCTGGCGGGCCCCCTTGCTCGACGCCATCCACACGGGCAGCGCGGCCGGCTCCCTGACGCCGCGCATGACGCCCGAGGCGGTGGCCACCAACCTGCTCGCGCTGATCGACGGTTACGAGCTCGCGCGCGCCATCGGCGAGCAGAACGACGCCGAGGCCGTCGGTCACGAGATCCTCCAGACCGCGGGCATCCTGCTCGGCCGCCGCTGAGCGTCAGGCACCGTGGCTGCCACCACCGTCCACGTGCTGCTCGACCCACGCTTCAGAACCATTCTCGGTGCGGAGATGCGATGACCAGCACAGAGGACCGGTACCGGTCCAAGAGCCAGTGGCTCGACACCCTGCCGCGCCCGCTCCTCGCCCGGCCCCGGCTGCCTGGTCCCACCCAGTGCGACGTCGCCATCGTCGGTGCCGGCTTGACCGGGTTGTGGACCGCCTACTACCTGGCCGGCCTCGACCCGCGGCTGCGCATCGTCGTGGTCGAGCGCGACATGGTGGGGTACGGCGCTTCGGGTCGCAACGGAGGCTGGGCCGGCGCGGGCATCGCCGGCAGCGCAGCCCGCTATGCCTCCACGCGCGGCTGGGACGCGGTGCGGGCCGCCCACCTCGAGACCAACGCGGCCGTGGACCGGATCGGAGCGGTCGTGGACGCGGAGGGGATCTCGTGCGGCTTCGCGAAGCGTGGCACCCTGGTCGCGGCCACCTCGAGGCCACAGGCGAGTCGGCTGCGTGCCTGGTACGACCACGCGACGCGTGTGGGGCTGGTCGACGACTCGGAGCAGCTTCTGGGCAAGGACGCCGCGGGCGCCGTGCCCGGCGTTCCCGCCGTCCCCGTCGTCAACGGCCTGGAGCTCGGGTTCTTCACCCCGCACTGCGCCGGCCTCAACCCGGCCGAGCTGACGCGTGGCCTCGCGGCCGCCGCTGAGCGGCGCGGGGTCACGATCCACGAGCAGACCGCGGCCACGCACGTCAGCCCGGGCCGTGTGCTCACGGCGCACGGCCGGCTCGACGCGAGTGTGGTCATCCGCGCCACCGAGTCGTTCAGCTCCGCGCTGCCCGGCAACCGTCTCCGGTACCTGCCGCTCACGTCACTGGTCATCGGCACGGCGCCGATCGAGCCGGCCCGGTGGGACGAGGTCAACTGGTCGCGCGGCATGACGGTCAAGGATCGCCACCACCTCTTCTTCTACGCCCAGCGCTCGGCCGACGACCGTCTGGTGATCGGCGGTCGGGGCGCGCCGTACTCGTTGCTCCACCCGTTCGACGAACGCAACGAGACCAACGATGCCGTCCGGGACCGGCTGGTCAACGCCGTGCGGCGCAGCTTCCCGGCCCTCGCGGGCGCCGAGGTCACCCATCACTGGGGCGGGACGCTGGCGATACCGCGAGACTGGTCGATGTCCGTGCAGTACGAGAAGAAGACCGGCATGGGTACGGCCGGCGGGTACTCCGGCCACGGGGTGGTCGCGGCGAACATCGCAGGGCTGACGCTCGCCGAGCTCGTCGTCGGTCACTCCTCGGAGCGGACGTCCCTGCCCTGGGTCGGACATCGGAGTCGCCGCTGGGAACCCGAGCCCCTCCGATACCTCGCGTCCGCGACCATCGTCCGCGTGACGGGGAGCGCCGATGCCTACGAGGACCGCACCGGCCGTCCGGCTCACAGGACTCGTCTCGTCGCACCCTTCCTGCCTCCGGGGTGACGTCCGCGCTGACGCCGGCGTGACCCGGGTCCCTGCCCCGCCGTCCGACAGACGGACGACGACCGGGCCGAAGGCAGCCGCCGCGGATGCCCCGTGGTGTCGTTCGAGCACGTGGCCCTCCCACGACCCCCTCGGGGTCCGGCGACCGGAGCGGGTGAACAGCCGGTGCCGCCGGCGCCCGCTCAGGGGAGCTCGCGGACCATCCGGACCTCGACGCACGTCGGGTCCCACGGCATCGTGCCGGTCTCTCCCGTCAGGACGAACCCGCGCCGGAGGTAGAACCGGCAGGCGCGCGTGTTCTCGCGCGCGACGTCGAGCACGACCCGTGTCCGGCCCTCGAGCGCTGCGTCGGCCAGGGCGGCCTCGACGAGCGCCGTCGCGGCCCCGCTCCCCCGGGCCGGCGGGGCGACCCACATCCCGACCAGGTACACCTCGTCCTCGGGCTGGTCCTCGCCCCGCCAGAGCCCGACGGTGCCGACGGGACGGTCACCGTCGAGCGCCAGCCAGGTCGCGGGGCCGGTCGTGGCGTACTGCTGCCACGACGCGTCGTCGCGCTCGGCCGCCTCGGCGTAGGTGGTCCAGAACGCGCGTGGGCTGTCGATGAGCGCGGCCATCCGGACGTCGCGGTAGGTGCGCCACCCCTCCGGGGCGAGCCGCTCCACCCGCAGCGGCGGCGCCAGGCCGGGCTCAGCCACCGGCGAGCTCGGCGCTGCGGACGGCGGCGGCCTCCATCGCGCTGATGAACGCCGCCCGGACCTTGTGGTCGTCCATGACCCGCAGCGCGGCGGCCGTCGTGCCGCCGGGCGAGGTGACCTGCTCGCGCAGCACGGTGGGGTGCTGGCCGGTCTCCTTGATCATCGTCGCGGCGCCGAACAGGGTCTGGACGACGAGCTCGGTGGCGGTGGCGCGGGGCATCCCGAGGACGACGCCGGCCTCGATCATCGCCTCGACGACGTAGAAGATGTACGCCGGGCCGCTGCCGGAGATGGCCGTCACGGCGTCCTGGAGCTTCTCGGGGACCTCGAGCACCTTGCCGGTCGCCGCGAGGAGCTGCTCGGCCTCGGCGACCTGCTCGGGTGCGCAGTGCGCCCCGCCGGAGACGGCCGCCATCCCCTGGTCGACCAGCGCGGGGGTGTTGGGCATGACCCGCACCACCGAGCGCCCCTCGGGCAGGCGCGACTCGACGAAGGCGGTGGTGATGCCGGCCGCGAGGCTCACGACGAGGTCGCCCTCCCCGACGTGGGGACCGATCTCCGCGAGGAGGGCGCCCATGTCCTGCGGCTTGACGACGAGGACGAGGGTGTCGGCGGCCGCCGCGGCGTCGGCGTTGTCGAGCACGCGGACGCCGTACTTCTCCGACAGCTCGGCGGCGCGGTCGGCCCGCCGCTCGGTGATGACGAGGGAGTCCGCCGGCCGCCCGGCGCGCAGCAGCCCCGAGAGGAGCGTCTCGCCCATGACACCGGCACCGAAGATCGCGACCGTACCCATGGACGTGAGTATGCCGGTCAGCCGCTCGAGGCGAGCGAGCGCAGGAAGAAGCGGACGTTGGCGGGTCGCTCGGCGAGCCGGCGCACGAGGTAGCCGTACCAGTCCTCGCCGAACGGCAGGTAGACCCGCATCTGGTGGCCGCGGTCGGCGATCCGCTTCTGCTCCAGCGGGCGCACGCCGAGGAGCATCTGGAACTCGTAGGAGTCCGGCGACCGGCCGTGGTGCGACGCGAGTGCCTGGCCGATCTCGACGAGGCGCGGGTCGTGCGTGGCGACCATCGGGTAGCCCTCGCCGGCCATGAGGACCTTGAGGCAGCGCACGTAGGAGAGGTCGACGTCGCCGCCGTCCTGGAAGGCGACCGAGGCCGGCTCCTTGTAGGCGCCCTTGCAGAGGCGGACCCGGCTGCCCGGCCCGGACAGGTCGCGGCAGTCGGCCTCGGTGCGGTGCAGGTAGGCCTGGAGGACCGCGCCGACCCAGGGGAAGTCCTCGCGCAGGGTCCGCACCGCCTCGAGGGTGCGGTCGGTCGTCGTGTGGTCCTCCATGTCGAGGGTGACCGTGGTGCCGACCCGCTCGGCCGCCTCGCAGATGGCGCGGGCGTTCTCGAGGGCGATGGCGTCACCGTCCCCGGGGATGGCCTGGCCGACGGCGCTCAGTTTGACGCTCACCTCCGCGGCGCCGAAGCGCGAGAGGTCGGCCTCGTCGAGGGCGGAGAGCAGGGCGAGGTAGGTGTCGCGGGTGTGCTCGGCCTGGCGGCGGTCGGTGACGTCCTCGCCGAGGTGGTCGATGGTCGTCAGCCGGTTCGTCGAGCGCAGCTCGTTGGTGACGCGCACGGCGTCGGGCACCTCCTCACCGGCGACGTAGCGGGCGACGACGGAGCGGCTGACGGGGGCCCGGACGACGGCGGAGCGCACCGCGTCGGAACCGGAGATCTGCAGCAGGGCTCCACGGAGCAGGTCGGAGGCGTCCACGTCCAGCAGGCTAGCGCCGGGGTGCGGGCCGCTCGACGCGCGGTGCCCGGCGACCCGACCTACGGTGGCAGGACGTCCCGCCCGTCCCCGACCCCGGAGCCCCGCATGCGCACCCGCCCGTCCACCGTCGTCCTCGCCGCCGCCGCCCTCGTCGGCGCACTGGCCGCACCGGCCGCCGCCGCGTCAGCGGAGCGGGTCCCGGCCCCGTCGTCCGGGGCCGGGACCGGGATGGAGCGGGCCGTCGCGTCGTGGCACCCCGGGAGGCACCTGCCGTTCCTGTCGTTGGTCACGCCCGTCGACCCGTGGACGCGCCGGTCCATGGTGGGCGTCAGCTGGAAGCCCGGCTGCCCGGTGCCCATCGAGGACCTGCGCGTCGTGACGATGACCTACTGGGGCTTCGACGACCGACCGCACCTCGGCCGGCTGATGGTCCACGAGGACGTCGCGCGGGACGTCGCGCACGTCTTCGGGCAGCTCTACGAGAAGCGCTTCCCCATCCGGCGCATGGAGCTCATCGAGAAGTACGACGCCGACGACGACGCCTCGATGGCCGCCGACAACACCTCGGCGTTCAACTGCCGGCCGATCACGGGCACGACCGACCGCTTCTCCATCCACAGCTACGGCAAGGCGATCGACGTCAACACGATCGAGAACCCGTACGTCAAGGGCACGACCGTGCTGCCGGCCGCCGGGCGCGACTTCCTCGACCGCACCGACGTGCGACCCGGCATGGTCGTCGCCGGCGACTTCGTCGTGAAGGCGTTCGCGGACAGGGGCTTCGCGTGGGGCGGCGACTACACGAGCCTCAAGGACTACCAGCACTTCGAGATCCCCAACCCCTGAGGTCGGGGTCGGCGCCGGCCCCTCAGGGGGTGCGGCGGGGCAGGGTGAGGCTGCCGAGGAGGAGTGCCACCGCGACCCAGAGCACCATGACACCCAGGCTCGGCAGCACCTCGCCGACGGGGTCGGCCAGCGACGACACGTCCTGCATCGCGTCGACGGCGTAGGACAGGGGCAGCACGTCCGAGACCGCCTCCAGCACAGCGGGCATCCGGTCGCGCGGCATGAGCAGGCCACAGAGCAGGAACTGCGGGAGGATGAACGCCGGCATGAACTGCACGGCCTGGAACTCGGTGCGCGCGAACCCGCTCGCGAGCAGCCCGAGGGCGGTGCCGAGCACGGCGTCGACGACGGCGATGACGACGAGCAGCCAGAGCGGCCCCGCGACGTCGAGGCCGCAGACCCACACCGCGAAGGCGCTGGCGACCACCGCCTGGACGACGGCCATCACCCCGAAGGCGAGCGCGTAGCCGAGGATGAGGTCGCCCTTGCCGAGGGGTGTGGTGAGCAGCCGCTCGAGGGTGCCGGTGGTGCGCTCGCGCAGGGTCGCGATGCTCGTGACGATGAACATCACGACGAGCGGGAAGACTCCGAGCAGGGCCGGCCCGATCCGGTCGAAGACGACCGGGGAGTCCGAGAACACCCAGGCGAGCAGGCCGAGCAGCACGCAGGGCACGACGAGCATCAGCGCCACGGTGCGGTGGTCGCCGCGCAGCTGGCGCAGGATGCGACCGGCCGTCGCGAGGGTGATGCGGGCGTTCACGACGCACCCCCGTCGTGCGAGACGTCCTCGTCGACGAGGGCGAGGAAGGCCGACTCGGCATCCTCGGTCCCGGTGCGGGACAGCAGCTCCGGGAGGGTCGAGTCGCTGAGGACCCGGCCGGCGCGCAACAGCACGAGCCGGTCGCAGCGGACCGCCTCGTCCATGACGTGGCTCGACACGAGCAGGGTGCGCCCCTCGGCGGCGAGGCCGCGGAAGATCCGCCAGAGGTCGCGCCGCAGCACGGGGTCGAGCCCGACGGTCGGCTCGTCGAGGACGAGGACCTCGGGGTCGCCGACGAGGGTGCAGGCCAGTCCGGCCCGCGACAGCTGGCCTCCGGAGAGGTTCTCGACCCGGGCGTCCGCGTGGTCGGTGAGGTCGACGGCCGCGATGGCCCGGTCGGCGGCCTCGGGCCGGGCCCCGAGGACCCGGGCGAAGTAGCGGACGTTGTCGCGCACGGAGAGGTCGGCGTAGACGCTGGCCGCCTGGGTCAGGTACCCGACGCGGTGGCGCAGGGACGGGGAGCCGGCCGGCTCGCCGAGGACGGTGACCGTGCCCCCGGCGACCACCTGCACCCCGACGACCGAGCGCATCAGCGTGGACTTGCCACCCCCGCTCGGGCCGAGCAGCCCGACGACCTGCCCGCGCGGCACGCGCAGCGAGAGGTCGGGCAGGACCTCCCGCCCGCCCCGCACGACGCGGAGGTGCTCGACGACGACGGCATCGCTCGTCATGCCTCGACCTTGGCACCGACCGACCCTGCTGTCGAGGACCGGGCGGGGCCCGTGCCGGGCCGGCGCCCGTCGGCCGGCGCCCGTCGGCCGTCAGCCGACGACGGGGGCGAGGTGCAGGCGGGCGAAGGCGAGGGACTCGGCGAGGTCGAGCTCGCGCTGCTCCTCGTCGCCCTTGCGGGTCGCGACCTCGACGACGACCTGTCCCTCGTAGCCGGCCGTCGCGAGGGTCTCGAGCACCTCGCCGCACGGCTGGCCGCCCCGGCCCGGCACGAGGTGCTCGTCCCGGGGCGCGCCCGAGCCGTCGGCGAGGTGGAGGTGGGTGAGCCGGGGCCCGAGCCGGTGGACCATCTCGAGCGCGTCCGACCCGGCGGTCGCGGTGTGCGAGAGGTCGAGGGTCACGTGGTCGTAGGGCTGGGAGACGGGGTCCCAGTGCGGCAGGTACGCCTCGACCTCGCGGGTCCGGGCACCGGCCCGCCACGGGTACATGTTCTCGACGGCCAGCGTGACCCCGGAGTCGTTCTCGCGCAATGCGACCCCGTCGGCGAACCCGCGGGCGTAGTCGCGCTGCCAGCGGAACGGCGGGTGGAGGACGACCGTGTCGGCACCGAGGTCGTGGGCGAGCTCGACGGAGCGGTCGACCTTCTCCCAGGGGTCGGTGCCCCACACCCGCTGCGTCACGAGGAGGGTCGGGGCGTGGACCGAGAGCACCGGCACGCCGTGCAGCTCCGAGAGCCGGCGGAGGGCGCCGGCCTCGCGGGTCAGCGGGTCGGTCCAGACCATGACCTCGACGCCGTCGTAGCCCAGCCGGGCCGCGGTGGCGAAGGCGGCGGCGCAGCCCTCGGGGTAGACCGACGCCGTCGAGAGCGTCACCCGGGGCCCGGACACGCTCATCCCATCCGGTCGAGGTGCCGCAGGAGGATGCCCTCGCGCAGCGCCCAGGGGCAGATCTGCAGGTGGTCCAGGCCGAGCAGGTCCATCGTCGCGTCGGCCACGATGGCGCCGGCGAGCAGCTGGCGCGAGCGCGAGGTCGAGACCCCGGGGAGGCCGGCCCGCTCCTCGGCGGTCATCGCGGCGATCTCGGGGAGGCGCTCGGCGAGGGCGTCACGGGGCAGGAGGCGCTCCTCGTACATCCCCTCGGAGCTCGGGGCGGCCCCGCAGATGCGGGCCAGCGATCGCATCGTCTTCGAGGTCCCGACGGCGAGGTCGGGGGCACCGGCCTTGGCGAGGGGGCGGAGCTCCGCGGCGATCGTGGCCCGGACGACGCGCCGGGCCTCGCGGACGTCGTCGGCCGAGGGCGGGTCGCCCCGAAGCAGGTCGCGGGTGACCCGGCCGGCGCCGAGGGGCACCGAGACGGCGACGTCGGGGTCCTCGTCGAGGCCGAGGGCGAGCTCGAGGGAGCCACCACCGATGTCGGCGACGAGCAGGCGTCCGGCGGACCAGCCGAACCAGCGGCGGACGGCGAGGAAGGTCAGCCGGGCCTCCTCCTCGCCGGTGAGGACGTCGAGGCGGACCCCGGTGCGCTCGGCGACGTGGTCGAGCACCTCCTGGCCGTTGGGGGCCTCGCGGATCGCGCTCGTCACGAAGCCGCGCAGGTCCTCCACGCCCTGGTCCTCGGCAACGGTGAGGCACTCGGCGACGAACTCGGCGAGCGCCTCGCGGCCGCCGACGGCGATCCGACCGTCGTCCTCGACGTGCTCGGCGAGGCGAAGGTCGATCTTGTGCTTGCTCGCCGGGAGCGGCTGGGCCCCGGGGTGCGCGTCGACGACGAGGAGGTGGACGGTGTTGGAACCGACGTCGACGACACCGAGGCGCATGGGGCAAACCTAGTGGGTGCGGCGTGGACCGAGGTCCTGCGCCCGCCGCCGTGCATAGGGTGGGCGGGTGCCCGAAGCCTCCCTGGACATCCCGAAGACCTGGGCCGAGTTCACCGACCCCGCCGACGCCGGTCAGCGCTTCCGCGTCGACCTCACCTGGCTGACCTCCAGCTGGACCTGCATCTTCGGGTCCGGCTGCCGCGGCATCTACGCGGACCGGCCGGACGACGGCTGCTGCACCCTCGGCGCGCACTTCACCGACGACGACGACCTCGAGCGAGTGCGCGCGGTCGTCGGGGAGCTCGGCGAGGACGAGTGGCAGCACCACCCGGGGTTCGGCAAGAACGGTGACAAGGACCCCGCCCGCCGCTCGGCGTGGACCGAGGTCGACGAGGACGGCGACCGCAAGACCAAGGTCGTCGACGGTGCCTGCATCTTCCTCAACCGCCCGGGCTTCCCCGCCGGTGCCGGCTGCGCGCTGCACCAGCACGCGGTGCTCACCGGCCAGGCGCCGCACGAGGTGAAACCGGACGTCTGCTGGCAGCTGCCGATCCGCCGCTCCTACCGCACCGTGGAGCAGCCGGACGACACCTCGTACCTCGAGGTGACGATCGCCGAGTACACGCGGCGCGGCTGGGGTCCCGGGGGCCACGACCTCGACTGGTACTGCTCGTCCAACCCGGAGGCGCACGTCGGCCGCGAGCCGGTCTACCGCAGCAGCCACGCCGAGCTCGTCGCGCTCATGGGGCAGGCGGGCTACGACGAGCTCGTCGTCCGGTGCGAGGCTCACCTCGCCGTCGTCCGCCACGCCCGGTCGGCGGGGGCACGCAAGCTCATCCCCCTGCTCGTCCACCCGGCGACCGCCGAGGCCGACACCATCGGCGGCCGGCGGACGAAGGTCCCTCGGGTCAAGGGCGGGTCGGCGCTGCCCGAGGGCGGCCACGAGCCGGCGCACCCCGTGCCGCCGACCTCCTGACTCGTTCCGCGGCACCATGATCCGCAGCCCGAACATCTGGGACACCCCGGAGGTCTACGAGCTCGAGAACCTCGCGTCCGACCGGGCCGGGGTCATCGACCGGGCGGTCGACGCGCTGCACCCGCTGCGGGGTGCCGACCTGCTCGACGTCGGGTGCGGCACCGGGTTCCACCTGCCGCGGTTCGCCGAGCGCGGTGCGCGGGTGGTCGGGGTCGAGCCGCACCTGCCGCTGGTCCGACGGGCCGCGAACCGCCTGCGCGCGAGGGGTTCCCGGGCGCGGGTGGTGGCGGGTGACGCCGAGGCCCTGCCTCTGGCCGACGGGTCCGTCGACGTCGTGCACGCGCGGTGGGCATACTTCTTCGGGCCGGGGTGCGAGCCGGGGTTGGCCGAGCTGGAGCGGGTCGTGCGCCCCGGAGGCGTGGCCTGCCTCGTCGACAACGACGCGACGCGGTCGACGTTCGGGGCGTGGTTCTCGCGGGCCTACCCGGCGTACGACCCCGTTGCGGTGCAGCGGTTCTGGAACCGGCAGGGCTTCACGACGGAGGCGCTGACCATCGAGTGGCGGTTCGAGCGTCGCGAGGACCTCGAGGCCGTGGTCCGCATCGAGCTGCCGCCGGGGCCGGCCGCCGCGGTGCTCGAGGAGCACGAGGGGCTGGTCGTCGACTACGCCGTCGCGCTGCGCTGGCGCCGCTACTGAAGGGGGCGGCCGGCCCCCTCTCACCGCAGAACGTAGGTGAAGACCGTCGGCATGGCGACGGTTCACACCCACGTTCGTGCCGGTGGTCAGGCGCGGTGACGGACCGCGTGGCGGAGGTGGACGACGCCGTTGTCGAAGCGGTGGTGCTCCAGGAGCTCGAGGTCGAACCGCAGGCCGCGGGGCAGCGCCGGCTTGCCGCCGCCGACGACCACCGGGCACACGAGCAGCACGGTCTCGTCGACGAGGCCGTGGCGGAAGGCCTCCGCGGCGATGGTCGCCCCGCCGATGCTGAGGTCGGCGTCGGAGGACTCCTTGAGCCGCCGGACCGCCTCCGGGTCGAAGGTCCGCTCGAGCGTCGTGCGAGGAGTCGACACCTCGGTCAGCGACGTCGAGTAGACCACCCGGTCGGTGTCCCGCCAGATCTCCGCGTACTCACGCACCACCGCGGGCTGGTCGGCGAGCCAGTCGTCGTCGGCCCACACGCGCATCGTCTCGTAGAGGCGTCGCCCGTAGAGCGAGGTGCCGACCTGCCGCTCGTGCTCGTTCCAGAAGGCGTGCACGGCCTCGTCGGGCACGGACCAGTCGAAGGCACCGGTCTCGTCCTCGAGGTAGCCGTCCAGCGAGGTGTTCGCCGCGTAGACCAACCTGCCCATGTGCCCTCCGTCCGACAGGGCACCAGCCTGCGGGGTGCCGCCGACGGCGTCAACCGTCGCGGGCCCGCCGACGGCGGCCCACGCCGCGCCCGCCTCCTCGAGGGGATGACCGACGCTGCCCTCGTCGACCACAGGCCAACCATGCTGACCGACAGATCATCTCGTCAGCCCCGCGTCGTCAGGGGCCGAGCCGCGCCGGCCCCTCGTGGGCCACCGCCACGGCCACCCGCTCGGCGTGCGCCGCGGCCATCGGCGGCAGCCCGTCGCGCGGGAACCACCGCACCTCGGAGGACTCGTCGTCCGCGACGTGCGCCTCCCCGCCGACGTACCGGCACCGGAACGTGTGGTCGACGTACTGCGAGCGGTCGCCGTTCGGGTACTCGATGACACCGGTGACGCCGACCCAGGCCAGCACCTCGACCACGCACGCGACCCCGGTCTCCTCGAGGCACTCCCGGACCGCAGTCACCGCCGGGTGCTCCCCCGGGTCGCAGATGCCGGTCACCGGCGTCCACTCCCCGGTGTCGGCCCGCCGGACCATGAGGACCTCGAGGACCTCCTCGCCGCGCACGACGACGGCCGTCACCCCGGGCAGCCAGAGCAGCTCGTGCCCGACGCCCTCACGCAGCCGGAGGATGAACTCCGGGGTCGCCATCTCGGGCCTCAGCCGTCGTAGGTGGGTCGGGCGAGGTCGACGACCTCACCGAGCCGGCCCCACTCGTCCGCGCCGAGCCGCGCCCACGGGTCGAGGGCGCGGATGTCGACGTGCGGCCGCCGCACCATGTCCGCCGACCCCACGACCTCCTGCGAGACCGCCGCGTGCAGCACCAGCCCGACGACCACGAAGCAGTTGCCCGTGGGGCGCACCTCCTCGAGCCGGCACTCGAAGGCGATCGGCGAGGACGCGACGCGCGGCGGCGCCACCGTCAGCGAGGCCTCGCGCTCGACCCCCTCGGCGTCGAACTCCCCGATCTCCGGCGGGTAGTCGGCGCTCGTGCCGTTGACCACCCGCGCGAGCGGCCCGGGCGCCACGTTGACGACGAACTCCCGCGTCGCCTCGATGTTGTTCAGCGTGTCCTTGCGGCCGACCGAGGTGAACGACAGCATCGCCGGGTCGGTGCTCACGACGGTGAAGAACGAGTGCGGCGCGAGGTTGTCGACGCCGTCCGCCGAGCGCGAGCTGACCCACGCGATGGGCCGCGGCACGACCGACGCCGTCATCAACCGGTACGCCGCACCGGCCCGCAGGCGCTCGTCCTCGGGGCCGTGCTGGATGGCGAGCTCGTGACGCATCCTCCGAGCCTAGGCTCCCCGGAGGTCGGCCCGGCACACCACACTGGTGCGATGCTCACCCGCTTCGTCGCGACCGTGTTCTACGCCGACCTGTCCGTCGGGCTCGACCTCTTCGTCGACGGGCTCGGGATGACCGTCGTGCACCGCGACGGCGGCTTCGTCGTCCTCGAGCGCGACGGCGCGAAGATCCAGCTCGCGGAGAACGCCGAGGCCGCGGCCCACTCCGAGCGGCCCGAGCTCGGCCTGGAGACCGACGACCTGGACGCCGTGTTCGCCGACGTCTCCGCGCGTCGGCCGGACCTGCTCCACCCGAACCTGCCCACACCACGCGAACGCCCTTGGGGCGCGCGTGAGTTCGCGATGCTCGACGCGACGACCGTGTGCGTCGTGCTCCGCGAGTGGCCGCGGACCTGACGGCCCGACCGCCTCGGCCGGCTCAGGAGTCCTCGGCGTCCAGGTCCAGGGCGATGTCGACGATCGGTGAGGAGTGCGTCAGGCCGCCGACCGACAGGTAGTCGACGCCCGTCTCGGCGTACTCGCGCGCGACCTCGAGGGTCAGGCCACCGGTCGCCTCCAGCTCGACGGTCTCCCCCGTCCCACGGACCGCCGCCACCGTCTCGGCCAGCAGCGCGGGAGACATGTTGTCGCACAGCAGGAAGCGAGCACCGACGGCCACCGACTCGAGCGCCTCGGCCGTCGTCGTCACCTCCACCTGGACGTCGACGTCCGGGTACTCGCGCCGGACCGCCTCGTAGGCCGCGGTCAGGCCACCCGCCGCGAGCTTGTGGTTGTCCTTGATCATCGCGACGTCGTACAGGCCCATCCGCTTGTTCGTGCCCCCGCCGCAGCGCACCGCGTACTTCTCGAGCGCACGCAGCCCCGGAGTCGTCTTGCGGGTGTCGAGCACGGTGGCCCCGGTCCCCGAGAGCTCGTCCGCCCAGCGGCGGGTGTGCGTGGCGACGCCCGACGTCCGGGACAGGACGTTGAGGACCGTGCGCTCGGCGACGAGGGTCGTCCGGGTCGGGCCGGTCAGGGTCGCGAGGTGCTCCCCGCGCTCCACCCGCTCCCCGTCCGGGACGTGCAGGACGACCGCCACCGGCCCGGTCCCCAGCCGTCGCGCCACCGCGTCGAGGACGAGCGCGACGACCGGCAGCCCGGCCACCACCCCGTCGGACCGCGCGACGACGTGCGACACCGACACCTGGTCGGCCGGGATGGTCGCGAGCGTCGTGACGTCGCGCCCTCCACCGCCGGTGGTGCCGAGGTCCTCGTCGAGCGCCCGCTCGACGACCAGCCGGGCATCGTCCTCGGGGAAGCCGAAGCCGCTCACCGTGCACCGCCCATCGGCTCGGAGACCGGGCGCTCGTCGACCACGAGGACGCCGTCGACGGACCGTACGAGCTCCTGGTGCACCAGCCACCGGGCGTCGTCGCGCTCGGGGTGGTCGGTGCGGACGTGGCCGCCCCGGGTCTCCTCGCGGCGGTGGGCCAGCACCGCGAGGGCCTGGCCGAGGTGCAGGAGGTTGGTGGTCTCCCAGGTCCGCGGACCGGGCTCCGCCGCGCCCGTGGGCAGGGACGCCAACGCCTCGAGCTCCAGCTGTGCCCGCGCCGTGCCCTCCGCGGTCCGGAGCGGCCCGCACCCACGGGTCATCGTGCGCTGCAGCCCGATCCGCTGGCTGGAGTCGAGCAGGTGCGCCGGGTCACCCTCCGCGACCACGGGCTCGCGCGCCGGGAGCTCGCCCGCGGCCAGCCGGCCGGTGACGTCGTCGGCGATGCGGTGCGCGAAGACCAGCCCCTCGAGGAGCGAGTTCGAGGCCAGCCGGTTGGCCCCGTGGACCCCGGTGCACGACACCTCGCCGCACGCGTACAGCCCCTCGACGGACGTCCGCCCGCGCAGGTCGGTCTCGACCCCGCCGGACGCGTAGTGCTGGGCGGGCGCCACGGGCAGCAGCTCGGTGGCGGGGTCGAAGCCCAGCTCCCGGCAGCGCGCGACGATGGACGGGAAGCGCTCGGCGAGGAAGTCGGCCCCGAGGTGCCGGGCGTCGAGCCAGACGTGGTCGAGCCCGCGCTCGCCCATGACGTCGAGGATGCCGCGCGCGACGACGTCGCGGGGCGCGAGGTCGGCGAGCTCGTGGCGGCCCGCCATGAAGCGCTCACCGCGGTCGTCGACGAGGAAGGCCCCCTCGCCGCGCACGGCCTCGGAGATGAGCGGCTGCTGGCCGGTGGATCCCTCGCCGAGGAAGAGGACGGTGGGGTGGAACTGCACGAACTCGAGGTCGGCGACCCTGGCCCCGGCCCGCAGCGCCGCGGCCATCCCGTCCCCCGTCGCCACCGGTGGGTTCGTCGTCGACGTGTAGATCTGTCCCAGGCCACCGGTGGCGAGCACGACGGCCCGCGCCCGGGCGGCGCCCACCCCGTCGACCTGCCCCTCGCCGATGACGTGCAGGGTGACGCCGCACGCCGAGCCGTCGGCGGCGGTCAGCAGGTCCACGACGAGGGCGTGCTCCACCACCTCGATGCCCGGGTCGGCGAGCACCCGCTGGAGCGCGGCGATGAGGGCCCGGGAGATCTCTGCGCCGGTGGCGTCCCCGCCGGCGTGAGCGATCCGGTCGCGGTGGTGCCCGCCCTCCCGGGTCAGCTTGATCTCACCCCCCGCGTCCCGGTCGAACTCCGCACCGAGCGCGACGAGCTCGCGGACGCGGTCCGGTCCCTCGGTGACCAGGGCCCGCACGGCCTCGACGTCGCACAGGCCCACGCCCGCGACGAGGGTGTCGTCGAGGTGCTCCTGCGGGGTGTCCTCGGGGTCGAGCGCGGCGGCGATGCCACCCTGCGCCCACTGCGTGGAGCCCGCCGAGAGAACGGTCTTCGTGACGAGCAGCACCCGGTCGACGCGCTCGCGCAGCCGCAGCGCGCAGGTCAGGCCGGCGATGCCGGACCCGACGACGACGACGTCGGCCTCGACCGCCCAGCCGGGCTCGGGCGCGCTGAGGCGCGCGGGCAGGGTGACACCGGAGGAGGTCATCGCGGGCCTCAGACCTCGGCCCGGGCGTGCGGGACGTCGGAGAAGACGTCGATCGCGCCACCGCCGGGGCCGACGACGAGCGGGGTGTTGTCGATGAGCCGGGTCGTGCCGATCCGGGCCGCGACGGCGAGCAGCGCTTCCCCGCGGTACCACTCCGGGACGTCCGCGAGGGTCTGCGGGTGGACGAGCACGAGGTAGTCGACGAGGGCGAGCGGCTCCTCGACGAGCACCTCGCGCGCGGCCCGGCGCACCGCCGACGGACCGAACGACGCGGCCTCCCCTCCGGCCCGCAGCGCGCGGCTCAGGCAGAGCGCGACCTCGCGGTCGGACTCGGTGAGGTAGGTGTTCCGGCTGCTCATCGCGAGGCCGTCGTGCTCGCGCACGGTGGGCACGGAGACGATGTCGACGGGGAAGTCGATGTCGCGGACCATCCGGCGGATGAGCAGCAGCTGCTGGGCGTCCTTCTGGCCGAAGTAGGCGCTGCGGGCGGCCGTGAGGTGCAGCAGCTTGCCGACGACGGTCAGGACGCCGTCGAAGTGGCCTGCGCGAGAGGCTCCCTCGAGTACCTCACCGAGCGGCCCGGCCGACACGCGCACCCCGGGGTCACCGTCGGGGTAGACGACGTCGGGCGTCGGCGCGAAGACGACGTCGACGCCGGCGGACCGGCAGATCTCCATGTCCGAGTCGAAGGTCCGCGGGTAGCGGGAGAGGTCCTCCTTCGGCCCGAACTGCAACGGGTTGAGGAAGATCGTCACGACGACGTGGTCGTGGCGCTGGCGCGCGGCCCGGATCAGCTGGGCGTGACCGTCGTGGAGCGCGCCCATCGTCATGACGACGGCGACGTCACGGCTCGTCAGCGCCTCGCGGGCGGCCTTGAGCTCCTCGCGCGTGTGCGCGACGACGGGGGTCGAGGTGGTGGTGGTCACTCAGCGCTCCTGGTCGGCGAGGGTGTCGAGGAGGGGCTCGGCCGCGGCGGGCCGCAGCCGGCCGTCGTCGAGGGCGCGCAGCGCGGTGGCCCGGGCGAGCGCCACGTAGGTCCTCCGGATCTCGGGGGCGAGCCGGTCGAGCTCGCGCAGGTGGTCACCCACCGTACCGACGTCGCCGCGTGCGACGGGCCCGGTGAGGGCCGCGTCACCCATCCGCAGCGCGTTGTCCAGCGCGGCGTGCATCAGCGGACCGAGGAGGCGGCGTGGTTCCGGGACACCGGCGCGGGTCAGCACCTCCATCGCCTCCGCGGTCAGGGTGACGAGGTGGTTCGCGCCGTGGGCGAGCGCGGCGTGGTAGGCCACCCGGTCCCGCTCGGCCACCCACACGGGCTGACCGCCCATCTCGAGGACGAGCGCCTCCGCGACGGGGCGCAGCGCCTCGTCGGCCGTGACCCCGAAGGCGCACTCGGTGAGCCGGTCGAGGTCCATCGCCGTGCCGGTGAAGGTCATCGCGGGGTGGAGCGCGAGCGGCATCGCGTGGTGCTCGCGCACGGGGTCGAGGACGGTCGTGCCGTGCCGGCCGCTCGTGTGGACGACGATCTGGCCCGCCTGCCACGAACCGGTCGCCGAGAGGCCGGTGACGAGGTCGGCGAGCGCGTCGTCCGGGACGGCGAGGAGGACGAGCTCCGCACCGGCCACGACGGTGGGGACGTCCGCGACGGGCACACCCGGCAGCAGCGCGGCCGCCCGCTCGCGGCTGGCGTCGGAGACGGCGTAGGCCCCCGACACCCGGTGCCCGGCACGGGTCAGGGCCGCCCCGAGGACCGCGCCGACGCGGCCGGCACCGACGACTCCGACGGTGAGGCGCGCGGGGTGCTCGAGGCCGTCCACGAGCGAGCACGCTACTCCGGACCGTCGCCGGTAGCGTGCGGCGGGTGGACCTCCTGCCGTGGCGTGACGCGTGGCAGGCCGCGCTCTACGGGGCGGACGGGTTCTACCGGCGCGCCGAGGGACCGGCCGGCCACTTCACGACCTCCACCCACGGGCCGCTCGGGACGCTCCTCGCCGAGGCCCTCGGCACCCTGGCCGACCGCGAGGGGGCCGTCCACGTCGTCGACGTCGGCGCCGGCCGTGGCGAGCTGCTCACCGCCCTGCACGCGGCCCGGCCACACCTGCGGCTCACCGGGGTCGACGTCGTGGCGCGACCGGCCGCGCTCCCGGGCGGGATCGACTGGCTCACCGCGCCCGGCGGCCCGGCCCTCCCGGACGCGCTGACCGACCTCACGGACGTCCTCGTCGTCGCCCACGAGTGGCTCGACGTCGTGCCCTGCACCGTCGCCGAGGTCGACGCCCACGGCCGCGCCCGGCTGGTCGCCGTGGACGCCGACGGCCGGGAGGAGCTCGCCGACGACCTCACGGCCGAGGACGCCGCCTGGTGCGCCGCGCACTGGCCGCTGGGCGAGCTGTCCGCCGGCGACCGGGTCGAGGTCGGGCTGGCCCGCGACCGCGCCTGGGCCGACCTGGTCGGCCGGATCCGCTCGGGCACCGCCCTCGCCGTCGACTACGGGCACAACCGCGACGCGCGCCCGCCGGCCGGCACGCTCGTCGGCTACCGGCGCGGCGTGACGGTCCCGGCGCGTCCCGACGGCTCCTGCGACCTGACCGCCCACGTCGCCGTCGACTCCCTGGAGCAGGACGAGCGCTGCACCCAGCGCGAGGCGCTGCTCGCGCTCGGGCTCCACCCGGACCGCCCGCAGCTCGAGCTCGCCCGCACCGACCCGCCCGGCTACCTCGCCGCCCTGGCCCGGGCCTCCGCCGTGACCGCCCTGACCGACGCGGGCGGCCTCGGCGGCTTCTCCTGGGTGCTGCGCCGCGTCCGGGCCGGGTGAGCGCCCCCGACGTGCGGCAGACTGGCCGGGTGAGCCCCGACGCCCCCGCCGAGCCGCGTGCCCTCGACGTCGCCGTCGGTGCGGGCGGGCTCGCGACCGCCGACATGGTGCTCAACATCGGCCCGCAGCACCCCGCGACCCACGGCGTCCTCCGGCTCAAGGTCGTCCTCGACGGCGAGCGCATCGTCAGCGCCGAACCGGTCGTCGGCTACATGCACCGCGGCGCGGAGAAGCTCTTCGAGGTCCGCGACTACCGGCAGATCACCGTGCTCGCCAACCGGCACGACTGGCTCTCGGCCTTCTCCAACGAGCTCGGCGTGGTGCTCGGGGTCGAGGCGATGCTCGGGATGGAGGTGCCGGTCCGCGCGGTGTGGCTGCGCACCCTGCTCGCCGAGCTGAACCGCGTCCTCTCGCACCTGATGTTCCTCGGCTCCTACCCGCTCGAGCTCGGCGCCATCACGCCGGTGTTCTACGCGTTCCGCGAGCGCGAGGAGCTGCAGGCCGTCATGGAGGAGGCCTCGGGCGGCCGGATGCACTACATGTTCAACCGGGTCGGCGGCCTCAAGGAGGACGTGCCGGCGGGCTGGCTCGGCCGGGTCTCCGATGCCGTGGGCTCCGTGCGCCGACGCCTCCCCGACCTCGAGTCCCTCCTCGTCGGCAACGAGATCCTCCTCGCCCGCACTCGTGGGGTCGGCGTCCTCGACCCCGCCACGGTCCTCCAGTACGGCGTCTCGGGCCCGATCGCCCGGGCGAGCGGCGTCGACCTCGACCTGCGCCGCGACGACCCGTACCTCGCCTACGCCGAGCTCTTCGCGCCCGGCGGCCCCGGCCGCGTCGTCACCCGGCCCGAGGGCGACTGCCTGGCCCGGCTCGAGGTGCTGCTCGAGCAGGTGCACGTCAGCCTCGACCTCGCCGAGGCCTGCATCGACCGCCTGAGCTCGCTGCCCGCCGGACCGGTGAACCAGCGCCTGCCGAAGGTGCTCAAGGTCCCGGAGGGCGAGCGGTACACCGCGACCGAGAACCCGCTGGGGCTCAACGGGTACTACCTCGTCTCGCGCGGCGAGAAGACCCCGTGGCGGCTCAAGCTGCGCTCGGCGTCGTTCGGCAACGTGCAGGTGCTCACCGAGGTGCTGCCCGGGTGCCTCGTCGCCGACATGGTCGCCGTCCTCGGCTCGATGTTCTTCGTCGTCGGCGACGTCGACAAGTAGCCGGCGCCGCGCCCGAGCGGGAGCCGTCGCGGGGTCAGGCCTCGTCGGCGGGACCGGGCCGGTCGTCGTCGTCCTCGTCGATCCGGCACCAGGCCTGCGCCACCAGACCCGCGCCGGCCAGGAGCACCGACGCGAGGAGCATCAGGCCGAAGGACAGCAGCCGCTCCCGGTTCGCCACGAGCGAGAGGTCGGTGAGCAGGACGAGCAGCTGCCCGAGGTACCAGCCGGTGGCCGCGGCCCCGGTGAGGGCGCCGGCCTGCGCGAGGACGACGGTGCGGGCCGCCCGGAGCGCGTCGATCGAGGTGCGGCGGCCGCTGCGCAGGTGCGCCCGCACCGGCCGGGCCAGCCAGAGGACGAGGCCGCCCATGACGACGAGCAGCAGCCCGGCGACCCACGGGGGACGCTGCAGCAGGGTGCCGTCCCGGGTGACGACCATCGCGACGAGGAAGCCGAGCACTGTCGTGACGAGGGCCGTCACCAGCAGCGTCGGGACGCGGATCCCGTTGCGGTTCACTGCGGTTCCTTCTGGGTCGACGGGACGGGACGGACGCCTGCGGTGTCAGCGGCGGCGACGAGCTCGGCCACCGGGACCACGTCGGCGCCGACCCTGAGCACCGCACCCGGGTCGGCGTCGAACCACGGGACGAGGACGAAGCCGCGCTCGTGCGCCCGCGGGTGGGGCAGCGTGAGGTGCGGACGCGTCGACACGACGTCGGTGCCCACGGCGGGGTCGCCGTACTGGACGAGGTCGAGGTCGAGGGTGCGGGCGCCCCACCGGACCTCACGGGTGCGGTCGAAGGCGGCCTCGACCGCGTGCAGCTCGCGGAGCAGCGAGGCCGGGGACAGCGAGGTCCGGACGAGCACGACCGCGTTGACGTACACCGGCTGGCCCGACGGCCCGCCGACGGGGTCGGACTCGACGACCGCCGAGCGCGCCACCACGGACAGCGCCGGGTGGTGCCCCAGCGCCTCGACCGCACCGGCGAGCGTCTCGGCCGGCGAGCTCTCGCCCCACGGCAGGTTCGCCCCGACGGCCACGACGGCCGCCACCGGCGCGCGACGACGCACGACCCGCACCTCGACGTCCTCGAAGGGCACCCCGACGGGCGCCTGGGGCTTGTGCACCGTGACGGTGACCTCGTCGACCGCGCTGTGCGACAACGCGTCCGCGGCGATGACGTCGGCGAGGCGCTCGACGAGGTCGAAGGGCTCGCCCTCGATCCGGGCGAGCACGGCGGCACCGATCTCCCCGTAGTTCACGGTGTCGCCGAGGTCGTCGGAGGCGCCCGGCGCGCCGAGGTCGACGGCGAGCTCGACGTCGACGACGAAGTCCTGGCCGTCGCGCTTCTCGTGGTCGAAGACGCCGTGGAAGCCGCGACCGCGCACGCCGCGCAGGACGATCCGGTCGCGGGCGGTGCCGGCGGGGCTCATCGCGGACCCTCCGGCCCGAGCTCGGCCGCGACGTCGAGGGCGTCGACCGCGGCGACGACGTCGTGGACGCGCACGCCCCACGCACCGTGCCGCGCGGCGTGCGCGGTGGTCACCGCGGTGGCGACGTCGCGGTCGAGCGGGGTGCGCTCGTCGGCGCCCTCGCGCCCGACGAGCCCGAGGAACTTCTTGCGCGAGGTCCCCACCAGCACGGGGAAGCCGAGGGCCAGCACGGCCTCGAGGTCGCGCAGCAGCGCCCAGTTGTGGTGGGCCAGCTTCGCGAAGCCGAACCCGGGGTCGAGGACCAGCCGCTCCGGAGCCACCCCCGCGCCGAGCAGTGCCTCGACCCGTCCGCCCAGCTCGCGGCAGACGTCGGCGACGACGTCGTCGTAGCGCGCCCGGTCCTGCATCCCGAGGCTGTGGCCGCGCCAGTGCATCGCGACGTAGGGGACGCCCCGCTCCGCCACCAGCGCGGCCATCTCGGGGTCGGCGAGCCCCCCGGAGACGTCGTTGACGAGGCTCGCGCCCGCGTCGAGGGCGGCGGCGGCCACCGAGGCGCGCATCGTGTCGATCGAGACCGGCCCGAGGGCCGACAGGCCCTCGACGACCGGCAGCACCCGGCGCAGCTCCTCGGCCTCGGACGGCCGCTCGGCCCCGGGGCGGGTGGACTCGCCGCCGACGTCGAGGACGTCCGCGCCCTGGTCGTGCAGGGCCCGGCCGTGGGCCAGGGCGTCCTGCGGCTGGAACCACTCGCCGCCGTCGCTGAAGGAGTCGGGGGTGACGTTGACGACGCCCATGACGACCGGGCGTCCCGGCCGTCCCGTGGGCAGACCCGGGGCCTGCGTCACCGCTTCCCGCCGAGCAGCAGCGACATCGCCTCCGCCCGGGTGGCCGGGTCGCGGAGCTGGCCGCGCACGGCGGAGGTGATGGTGCGCGACCCCGGCTTCTGGACACCGCGCATCGACATGCACAGGTGCTCGGCCTCGACGACGACGATGACGCCCTGCGCCCCGAGGTGCTCGACGAGCGCGTCGGCGACCTGCGTGGTGATCTGCTCCTGGACCTGCGGACGGCGCGCGTAGACGTCGACGAGGCGCCCGAGCTTGGACAGACCGGTCACCGTGCCGTCCGGCCCCGGGATGTACCCGATGTGCGCGACCCCGTGGAAGGGCAGGAGGTGGTGCTCGCACGTCGAGTACATCGGGATGTCCCGGACGATGACGAGCTCCTCGTGCTCGATCGGGAAGGTCTTGCTGAGGATCTCGGCGGGGTCCTGCCACAGGCCCGCGTAGAGCTCGTGGGCGGCCTTGGCCACGCGCTTCGGGGTCTCGAGGAGACCGTCGCGGTCGGGGTCCTCGCCGATCGCGAGGAGGAACTCGCGGACGGCGGCCTCGGCGCGCGGGACGTCGACCGGAGGTCGCGTCGTGCCCTGTGTCATCACGACCTCCTGGTCAGGGCTCGACACGACCACCGTCCGGCACCTCGATGACCTGGGTGGGCGGGTGCTCGTCGGTCTCGGCCCGGGCGCCCTCGGCGGCCCGGGCGTCGATCTCGGCCTGGGTCCGCGGGTCGCCGGGGTTGACCGACGCACCGCCGGGGGCCCCGGAGCCGTTGCGGCCGGCCATCGCGGCCTCCTCGGCGGGGGTGAGCACCGGCGGGAGGTCCGAGAGCGTGCGGTGCTCGCTGGACAGCCACGTGGGACGGTTCGGGCGCTTGACGACGTCCTCGAAGATCACCGCGAGCTCGGCGGCGTTGAGCGTCTCCTTGTCGAGGAGCTCGAGGACGAGCCGGTCGAGGATGTGGCGGTTGTCGTTGACGACGTGCCACGCCTCGTCGTGCGCCTCGTCGATGAGCTTGCGGACCTCCTCGTCGACGACCGCCGCAACCTGCTCGGAGTAGTCGCGCTGGTGGCCCATGTCGCGGCCGAGGAACGGCTCGCCCTGGCTCTGGCCGAGCTTGATCGCCCCGACCCGCTCGCTCATGCCGTACTCGGTGACCATCTTGCGGGCCATCGCGGTGGCCTTCTCGATGTCGTTCGCGGCACCGGTGGTGGGGTCGTGGAAGATGATCTCCTCCGCGACGCGGCCGCCGAGGGCGTACGCGAGCTGGTCGAGGATCTCGTTGCGCGTCGTCGAGTACTTGTCGTCGAGCGGCATGACCATCGTGTAGCCGAGGGCCCGCCCGCGCGGCAGGATCGTGACCTTCGTGACCGGGTCGAGGTGGTTCATCCCGGTGGCCACGAGCGCGTGCCCGCCCTCGTGGTAGGCCGTGATCTTGCGCTCCTTGGCCGACATGATGCGCGTGCGCTTCTGCGGGCCGGCGATGACGCGGTCGATGGCCTCGTCGAGGACCTCGTCGTCGATGAGCTTCTTGCTCGTGCGGGCCGTGAGCAGCGCGGCCTCGTTGAGCACGTTGGCCAGGTCGGCGCCGGTGAAGCCGGGGGTACGGCGCGCGACGGCGAGCAGGTCGACGTCGGAGGCCATCGGCTTGCCCTGCGCGTGGACCTGCAGGATCTTGTGGCGCCCGATCATGTCGGGGTTCTCGACCGAGATCTGGCGGTCGAAGCGGCCCGGACGCAGCAGGGCGGGGTCGAGGATGTCGGGGCGGTTCGTCGCGGCGATGAGGATGACGTTGGTCTTGACGTCGAAGCCGTCCATCTCGACGAGCAGCTGGTTGAGCGTCTGCTCGCGCTCGTCGT